>JAQIXJ010002059.1:0-17281 GCA_034700185.1 Phthiracarus laevigatus | reverse complement strand
AACTCATGGTAATGGCACGGTAATGGAATGAAAAAATTTTTATTTACCGGTAATGGAATGGCAGTAAAAATTTTGAGTGAGGTAATGGAACGGTAGTGGAATGGGAAAAGTAAATATTTTCAATCACTATTCCATATTTATTGTCATAAAGTGTTATATAAAAGGCATGCATCCTGTTATAATTTTAGTCAATTTTGCGTGTAAGTTCATGACGGAATCTAAAATCTATTTTACAGAAGCTATAAAAATCTAATTACTTGTTTAGTTTTTTCGTTGTGTGAACACATAATTCCTCTTTTTAATCTTCGGAAGCACAACGTTTTTTAATCAAAATTTCTTGATTTTGTTGAGACGTTTAGATAGCTTTATTATCAGCGTATCTTTTTTCAATCTGTTTTAAAGTCAATGTGAGCGCATTACTAATGTTCATTCTTGTTTTTTATTTGATTCTTCTTTTAAATTTTTCTAATATATATCGTCAACCCAAACATTGTTTTAATATATTTTAGTTGTCAACTTTAACTTTCTTTTTGAATTTCATGTACAGTTTAGTAACGACAGTATAAAAGTAGCAATCACTTTTTAGCTAGCTTTAGCTTTTTATTTTATTCTCATGAAATATCTAATAGAATCTTATATTAAATAAACCTTTGAAGTTTATATTTGTTATGTTTTTTAACATTTTATACTTCAGTGGCTTCACCAAATTTTTGTAAGTTTGAGTTATTTGGGGTTGAATTTTCCCTAACTTTGGAAGTGCATTGCGCTTCAATATAATTGTAAAATAACTACCTACAATGCATGACATCAAAATATAATATTGAACTCAACCATTATAGTATTCAGTTTCTCTTGACGATTTGAAACTAATGATAAAGTTGTGTTTAATTTAAATAATACCTACAAAAACGATTGTGTTCAAAAGTAAACGTTTTTTAAATAAATATTAACATAGAATTATATATATATAATTAGGTTTGGTAGATTTAGTTAATTTGTTAGGTTTGTCAGGTTTGGTAGGTTTGGTTGGTTTGGTAGGTTTGGTTGATTTCTTCTTTTACTGGTTTAAAATAATTCCATTTTATTTTTTTGACGTTAAATAAAATAAATTCAATCAATTAAAATTTAATCATTGTTAGTGCAAGCTTACTTTTTAGCATTTTTTGTTTTTAATTGTTTTGTTTGATACTTTTATTCTCTTTTAAAAACACATATTATTGACGACTTTAATCAGCACAAACCCCAAATTGTCTTATACATATAATTAGTCCATTGTTTTAGTATATTTAACAACACGCGTTAAACCAAACTTTAGTCATTTTCTCCGATATTTCGTACTTTATACACGATTTTGTGTCAGTTTTCTACCAAAAAAAGCCCCAATAATTGTCATTTTTCACCAAAATTTACCCCTGTATTGCCTATTTTAAATACAATTTCGTCACGTTTTTAGTCATTTTTGACCCATTTTAGGCTCTGTTTTGCCCCTATTAAAGCCAAATTTGACCCGATTTTGACCTAATTTGGAGCCATATTGAGCCATTTTTGTTCATTTTTGTCTGATTTTTTTATCTAAAAATAAGTCTTCAGAACAACACAGTCACAGAAAAAAATGTCAAATCCATTTGTTCGACTTTTTAAAATGAGCTAAAATTTTTTTTAAGTTTTGGTAACGAAATAGAAGGAAGTTAATGAAAATATTTCTTTGTTCTTTTCTCGTTAATCTTTGTATCTACCCTCACATAAAATAAACAATTATAAAAACAATAAGAGTTTTAAACATATTTGAAATTTAATACAGCAAAAAATTTATAGTTAATTTTGAATGTTTAGAAAACTGTAGACTAAATAAAATTTATAAAATTAATAAAACATCTATCTGTGACCCTCTGCTAATAAGCCTAATCCTAACGTTCATACATATATATATATTAAATTTAAATATACTATTTATGTCCTTATAACTTTTATATATTATATGATTTGATAAATGCTATGACCGTTATATTTTATTAACACTTTAGTTTTTCGCGAAATACAACACAGATTTAAAATTGTTAGGAAAATGCAGTACAAGTAGTATTTGAGTTATGACTTATTTAAGTATTTTAATAGAAAGTGATGTAGAATTAGATTATTTGCGGAGAGACAGAGAGAGACACGAAAAAGTATTTTTAATTTTATTATTAAAATAAATGTTAGTTTAGATCAAACTTATAAAATATGAGCTCTCTATGACAGTGTCAAAGCAGTAAAAAACGTTTATTATCGATGTTTTATGGAATCAATCTGGCAGTATGTTTGACATAATACAGAAATTTTGATTTTACTTTAATAAAAAGTTTTTAACAGATTTATTATTTTAATTAAGTCATTTTTAAAGAGACTTTAAAGTTTATTTTCAAATAAAATTATAGCCAAAAAGTTTAAAAGTTTTGTAACAATGTGAATAAACTTGACAATAATGGCAAAATTTGCTCTTTAGTAGGTTCGGGTACTTATTTGTTTTAAACTATTCGAAGTTGTGTCAAAATTTGTGCAAAACTAGTCAAAACCTCTTAGAATAAGTTTAAGTTTTCAGATTACGTTTTTGTTAACAAAGGGTGGAAAAAGTAACAATTAGTTATTGAATCGACAAAATCTGAATAAACCTAAGGTAATGAGAGATTAATTGCTACGACTGGTATTCCGTTAATATAGATATGCGATTATCTGTTGAGCTCGATCGTTAAAATCGTAAAAATACTTTCAGTGCGCCAAATTAAATGTTGTACATCATCTTATTCGATTATTATATCGATTTTTATATATACTAACCCGGATAAGTGATACAGAAATTATTCTAAAATATAATTCCAGTTTTACATCCAAACATATTCTTTTAACTAATATCGATGAATGGAAAAAACACACTGAAAACGATTGAAGCATTGTCGTATGATATTGCAAATTAGATGGGTTAAAAGAATGGAACAAAGATTTAATTAAATATATGATATAAAAGGGTTTTATTTAAATGAATTGTATGAATTGTATAACAATAAACGGAAATACTCAATTTGATATGTATTTCTCTCGTAAATGTCAATTTCATGTAAACGTTTATAAATCATACCTTTCACACATAATCCTATGTGGTTTTCATTAAAAGTTATTTCTGAGCATTTATTGAGCATAATGCATTTAGGAAAATTGAGCTCTCTATGAATGTATCGTTCTTGTTTACAGTTTTATTTAAATAAAAAGAACGAACAGTGAAGTAATTGACACAGTTGTAAAATTATCAAATAACAAAAAAAGTAAAAGAAATTTTTGTCTTTTTTGTTTCTTATGGAAGATGTTGAGAAAAAATAACTACTAATTTTTAAATGATTCTTTCCATTTTAAATAAACAAATTTTAAACGCACGATTAACCAAAGTGTTGAAGTATGTTTTGTTAAACTTTTTAATAATTTAATTTGTTAAATTAGTTATAGTTTTAATGTAACATTTGCAACAAAATGCTGACACTAAACATAAACTTTTCTGATAGAACTAATTGAAGTTTACTTAATCTAACAACACAACTAGACATATTATTTATTATTTATGATGCTATGGTGCTAAATGTTTTACTTCACAAACCAAACTTGTCAGAAAGAATAAATTACTATTATAGTGAATAGTTTTTAGATTTGTTCACATTCCATGGAATTTATCATTATTTATATTAAGTTTTTTATGTCTGACTCCCATTTTATGCTAATAAATGGATTTTCCTTTTACATTAATAAATAAAGATCGATACGGTCATAATATCTGACTTTGCGGTTTAAATTTTAGATAGTATATGGTCGCTCTCTCTTCTCGTTCACTCGCTCCCATAATTTTTTATTATCTGTTCTAAGTTTCTTATTATGTTAAAAGCAGATTAAACTAAAAACAAGAATGCGCTCGCTTTGACTTAAAATCTATTGTTGGCTTACATTATTTATTTCTTTTTTTAAACAAACGAAACTTTTAATTATTATTGTTTCGCTTAAAACTTTTATGTGCTTTAAAACATTGTTATAAATAGTACTTCAGTGAGTGTTAAGGATATTTTAATTCATTTTTAGTTTAGTTGTCCAAGAGGTAACATCAAAATTTTGTTATAGATATAATTAGTTGCGTGTCATAACGTGTTTTAGTATAACTATTAAGACACATGACACCAAAATATACTAATATTTGCACCTATATAAACCATTTTTGAACCGATTTTGTGTCGGTTTTTACCAAATTAGCCACATTTTTAGTCATTTTTAACCTAATTTACCCCTATTTTGCCAAATTTTTAGTCATTTGTAACCCAATATTATCCCTATTTTACCCCTATTTAAGCCAATTTTAACACATTTTGACTCAGTTTTGGCGCAATTTTGACACAATTTTGTTCATTTTTGCCTGATTTTTGTGATTTAAAAAAAAGTCTACAGACAAACACACAGACAGACGGACATCCCAAATCCAATAGCTGACTTTCTCAAAGTGAGCTAAAAAATTGTTTTTTTTTATCGTTTATTTGTTGCAAATGCCACTTTAAGTTTTGATATTTTTACCGAATTTCTCCGATGATGACTATGATGACTAGATTTTGAGACATGTTTTGAGTTTATGAATCAATATTTTTACAAATATTAGCGGAATCTACCACTTTATTGATAAAAAGTGTTGTCATTTTAACCTAGTTTTCCCATTTCGGCCAGGTTTTATATAGTTTATTACCATTTTTAGTCTATAATTCAATATTGTCATATGATATTTTTGGAAGTAATCAAATTTTATCATTGTAGCATAATTTTTACCATTTTTGCTAGGTTTTCGGTAATTTAAGGACATTTTGAGTATGAAAATAACAAACTTTATGTCAAAACCGGCATATTTCAATAAATTATTGTTCTTAATTTTGACCATTTTAGGCTAAATTTGGAGATTTTGGCCAGTTTTGTGGTGTTTTTTCTATTTTTTCAACAAAAATGCGGCATATGCCACTCAATTTTCAACCTAAATTTTGGCTATTTTTATCAGATTCTTGCCTATTTCGACAGAATTTTGTCCATTTTTGACCCCTTTAAAGTAATAAGATTTAAAAGAAAATAAGATATATAAAAATCTAAGACAAAAATTGACTTTCTGTTTAAAAAATCTTTATGCTAAATTAGGCTAGGTCAGGCTTTGAATAATATAAATTATCGGGTTATTTTATGGCTCCAACTATAGTCTTCTGGCTTGCATTAGGTTTGGGCATTGAAATTTTAACAATTTCGTATTATAATCTAAAACTAATTTTGTTTTGATAATAAGATACCGTATATTTCTTTTAAATAAAAAATTTGTTTTACTTTTAAATAACAATTTTAAATTTCAATTGTAATTTACTTTAACTTAATACTAAAACTAACAAAAAGATTTGTAAAATTGTACTACTACTCTAAAAACGAAATAACACAAATTTAAACAATTATAACTTAAATTAATTTTATATAAACTGCAAATCATTATAGAATTAACGTTTTAAATCTATATTTAAATTAAATACGTATTGTTATTGGTTAATTCGGATCTCGGTTAATTATTTTATTTCATTTTCAATAATTATTATTGTTATAAATAGTTTATTTGTAAGCTTAAATATGAGCGAAATCTAGATTGTTTCTCACCAAAAGTATTAAAATTTATGAAATTTACTTTTATTCATTTATTTTCAGTAATTCTCTTTAGTTTAAACTTTTTTATAATAAGTTTATAAAATCAAAATCTGTTATATTTATCCTTGAGTTTGAGTTAATAATATAAAATAATACAATAGTGAGACTTAATCATGAAAAGGTAAAATATAATATAAGCTTTTAGTAAAAATTAAACATAAACAAATATGAAAAACAAAACATTTTATAAAAGAACATCAACAAAAGCTTAGTTCTAGATTTATTTATATGAATTAGACCTGGAAAATATATCGGGACGGGACAGGACAGGATCGGGATTTATAAAACTTTTACGGGATATATCGGGACGGGATTGTACCACAAAAGTATCGGGATAGGACGGTATTGTTAAATTTGTTGGCGTAATCCCGAAAGTCTATAAAAGAACCGCTTTTTGTGTACAAGCATCATCGATTTTTATTTTTTTTCAATTTTTTTACAAATATTTCTGTAAAATGATTTATGATATATCTTATATAGCAGCGTGAGTTTTTATCAACAAAAGTTTAGATAAAATTTTTTATACAATTTTCTGACAGCTTTATAATAATAAAATTAAAATAGCTTCAGGACAGGACGGGACGGGACTAAATATTTTAATAAACAGGACAGGACAGGACAGGACTACTACATAAAATAAACGGGACAGGACGGGACTCTCATTTTTAAAGTTTTTCCACCTCTAATATGAATGCGATAGAAGTATTTAAATTCGATTTAGATTTATTCAATAATATAAACTATCATGCATCTTTGATGTTATCAAAACATATACCGTCTCGTTCTTTATCATCAATAGAAAATGAAAACACTTTTGATTTAGTTATTCCTAATAACTCTGAATAATTCTTTGAGTTACAAGAAATTTTTGTTTGTTAAAACTGATATTTTAAAACAAGATTGTACTTTGTATAATGCAACACAAATCTGATGGTTTTTTTTAATAAATTGTTAGCTGAGGGTGCAAAACAGAATAGTTAAATCCATTTATCTGTCTAAAAAGTCAGATAACAAAACCTTTATTTAAAGTAAAAATTAATAAAAAACAAGAATGAATAATAGTAATGCGCTTAATTTAACTTTTAATGTATTATTTTTTATTTCTATTTTGAACAGAACAAAATTTAAATTTAAAAATGTTTAGATAAATATATTTTATTGTTTTAAAAAATTGTTAGAAATAGTACTTCAGCCATGTTTTGGATATTTACATTTATTCTTGTAAAGTCATATTGAAAACTTTCCATTTTGTTACCAATTTGTTCATGTGATGTACCCGACTTTCGTTCGATCACTCAAATCACTCAGTTAATCCTGTAAAAAAAGGAAAAGGTTTGTTATTCATTTCCAAACTTGAATAAATTTTTAACTTAGTTTTAATTTATAGAAAATTAACTATCAGACTATATAGAATTGATATCTCTAGCTGTTTTATCAGCCAGTTTGCCATCATTTGTGTGCTTAAGCTATCAGCTCATTAACATCAAAACTGTTCTTAAAGACACAAGTAAACACGTTTCAAAACGATTCAGCTAAATTATTAATGGGAATGACACTGAAATTTACTAATATTTGCCCTGATTAAAACCAACTTGTTTCAGTTTTGAAAAGTTTATCACAATTTTAGTAAATTTTAACCCACTTTAAGTTCAGTTTTCCCACTATTACTTGGAACAAATTTCGTACTATGTTAGTTTATTGATGAATGAGTTTGGGCAATTTATAGTCAATTTTCGCGTTTAAATCCTCTTTTCTTTCAAACATTGTTTAAAGATAAACAGATTCTCAGATGAAATGTCAAATCCAATAGCAGCCATTGTCAAAGTCAGTTAAATAATCAAAAATATATTAAATAAGAATAAACATTAGAAGGCGCTAACTTAAAAAATAAACCAAATAAAAAACAAAATTGAAATTCATTTGAGAGTTAAAACAGTATCATTTAATTTTAATATGTTTCTTCTACTTATAACATTATAAGTACTCTATATAATCGGATAATAGGATTTGAAGACATTACAATCATTTTATAATTAAAGATAAATATCGAATTATTTCCAATAATAACTAGTGTTGTTTCCATATGAGTTTTTCGCTTTCAATTGTATTTCGATTTCGATTTTTAAAAATTTAATTAAATCAATTGCATTTCGATTTCAATATTTTTATACGGTTATTTCGATTACATTTCGATTTACATTTTTAATTTTTTTATTTTGATTGCAATTCTATTTCAATTTTTTAAAATGTAATAATTTAAATGACATTTCAATTTCAATCAATCGAAATAAAAATGAATATTATATTTACATTTCAATTTCGATTTTAAAAATACATTTAAACCGGTTTATCTTTTTAACATAATATAATATTGATACCAAATAAAATGAGATAATAAGAACGACACATTCATAGATAGCTCACTTTTTCAAAGGTCAATAAATAAAACAGTTTTCAAGATCTCAAAGCCCTGTGTTAATATAGGAAATAAGTTAAATCTTTTTGTCAATATGAGACTGCGGACACCGCGACGGACGGACAGACAGACGGACAGACTTTGTCAAATCCATAAGCTCGCCTTTTTTAAAAAAAGTGAGCTAAAAAATTTTAAAACGATTTTATTTAATAGTTATTCAGAGAAAGCTCATTTAAAAGAGAGCTCACTTTTTCTTAGTTAATGCATACTGAAATCACAAATATACACGTTTCTTAGCCAATACTGCAAAAATTGCAAAATGACAAATAATTTACAAAATCTTAGAAATTTCTTTAATAATATAAGACAGACGGACGGATGGACGGACGGATATGATCAAATCCATAAGCTCGACTTTTATAAAACTTTAAAAAATTATTAAATAGTAAAGAAAATTTTGTAAAAATTTTGAAAAAATTTATTTGAAATATAATTGGTAATTATTTGCCATAAGAAGTAACAACTAATCGGTATTAAATGGCATCTGAAAGCATTGAATTAGTTTTGTTAGTTAGAAAATCATTAAATATTGAAATGGATTCAGGAAAAGTTGGAAATAATGTGATCAGTAATAAGAATAGTGATATGAATATGATTCGATTCAATAGTAAACTAAACACTATATCATAACAATTGCTGTTTGAACTAAAGAATGGACATTGGATTAAGTTTTTGTGCAAACCTAATATTATTGGTTTGTATCAAATTTGTAGCTCGAATTGGATTATTTGGTCACAAATCGATGGACATAGTTGTCAGTATTGGGTGGCAATGTTATCTCGTTTTGACAATGAATTGTGGCACAAATCCTGTAGAAGTGGATGAAAAGTTGCGATCATTTGTTTGTGCTTATTTCGATACACGTAGTGATAATGCGAAGAACTATCATTATCTGAACAATTATACTAATATTTAGCGCCCGTTATTCACTCGCTGTGTTTGATATTGGATTGCGAACCACGACTACTAACTCCACGTTCACCTTCTCTGGCATTTGGAGACATTCACGGCAATATCACAGATCTATACGATTACGAGCGTTTGTTCTGGAAATCAGGCAAACCATCGATGGAAAAAGTGGTATTTCTATTTTTGGGTGATTTTGTAGATCGCGGTAAACATAGCGTGGAATGTGCTGTATATCTCATATTACGGAAGTTAATATCACCGGAAAAAGTTTGTGCTGATTCGCGGCAATCATGAAGTGAGAGAAGTGAATAAGAAATACTAATTTTATCGCGAATGTACGGAAAATGGAAACCAAATATGGGATTCGATCAACTCGTGCTTCGAACGTCTTTCGATTGCGTGCGTTGTCGATGACGTGGTGATGTGTTATCACAGAAGTATACTAAAATTAGTAAATTGTCAGAAATGAAATCAATACCAAAACCTTTGTTAAACCGTTTGCCAAATGTCCAGGCGCTCACGAAATACTATGGAATGATCAGATAGAGTCAGCCAAAGATTACTCACAATCCATGGCACAAACATTGTCACAAAACAAAGTGGATTTCATGGCAAACAGGGCACAATCTACAGGTTATAATTACACGGAATTAGCTATAAACAACTTCTTTAAAGACAACGGATTGTCTTATATGCTTCGCGTGCATGAAAGTGTTATAAAAGGATATAAAGTTCATTTTAGTGGTCAACTGGTCTCCAGTTCTAACAATTGCGGCAAAAACAAACCACCGTTTGTATTGGTATTAACAATGAGAAGATTAGACCAATTATACTACTATGTCCGTTAGATCTTCACACTCCCGATCATCGCTGTAATGCCATATGATTATGACATAAAAAACTATCAATACTGTACTGTAATTTGGAATGATTTCAAACCAAACTAGAAATGCCCACTTTGCTACGTGCTTTGACCACTATTTATTTTATGTTTTATAAAGAACTTGTTATTCCCTCATTAACCCGTTATATCTGTAACTGTTATAATTTTTCATATTGTTTATTTTACCCTTTATATATTGTTGAATATTATACATATTTCTTGCGTTAAACAATGCAGTTTATTAGCTAAAAATTTTTTTGATATTGTTAGGCAAATTAAGTTAAAATAGCGCTTAACAGTATTGTAGGAGAACATGACATACGAAGAGAGTGAAATGATTTATTTCATTATATAGATAAATAAATTAAAACTATTTATAAAACAAATATATTTAACTAGTTAAGAACCCATTTCGCGGGAATATGAATATTTTTATGCCCGTATAACTTTTTATATATAAATATACTACACTCGTTATACCGTATATTGTTTAATTGTTGCATTTCACACTTTAATTATGGCGTTTTTGCGAACTATAAGCTTAATTCTTGCGCGTTAATTGTTATAAAAAACCGTTTTATATTGTAATTATTGTTAGGTAATATCGCTAAAGTAGAATATTTAAGTATTATAGGAGTTCGTAATAGACTAGTAAACGGATATCCGAAATGTCAGGTTCGGGTCGGATATCCGACAAATATTGTCGGGTCGGATACAAACTCATCGGGTTAGGGTCGGTCGGGTTTTAAATCTTTAAATAACAAAATCCGAACCCGAAAAATCCTAATAAAACTGGTAAAAATATAGAAGAAATTGAAATTTATTTAAATTCTTCTACTGATATATTATTAAATGACAATTTAATAGAGTTTTGGAATAACAGTTTAGAAAATTTCCAAAATTAAGTAAAATTACTAAACAACTCTTATGTATTCCGGCGACAAATTTATCTTCTGAAAGAAATTTTAGTTATGCTAATTTAACTCTATCTAATAATAGAACTCTATTAAAACCTGAAAAATTGATAATATATTGTTTATTAGATCTAACTTTGACGAATATATTTAAATCATAAATTTTTAATGTTAAGAAAATAAAATAATTTTTTACCTTATATTTTATTGTTTATTTTCGGGTCGGGTCGGATCGGGTCGGGTTCAACTCCATCGGGTTAGGGTCGGGTCGGATACAAGCCTGTCGGGTTCGGGTCGGGTCGGGTTCTGAAACTTCTGACGATTTACTAGTCTACTTTATTGGTCTATTGCGATGTTTTTATATTATGTAACATGGATTACATTGCAATGTTCTTTTTTGTGATATACAACAAACGAAATCTCTAAAATATTAATAATAAATATTTGTCGAGTTAAAAAAAAATTTTTTGCAACCATATTATTTGTCAAATAACATTATTAGGCAAGTTATTATAAAAATTGTTAAGATTGGTGTCCTAGTATGATTTAAATAATAACACTTATTATTGGCATACATTTAATGATTATGCCGAAAAAAAATTATGTCATAGTCAACGTTTTGCGGTTTTATGTTATTACCACAATTGATTAAATTAACTTCTAGAATTTTATTGAATTTTTCCTTGTAAAATCCTTTAAAAAAACTAATGAACTTAAATACTAATTTATTGTATTCAATAGAAAACCAAAAAGTTGAGATTATTCTTAAAATACTGTGATATTCAGAAAAAATGTCGAAAAGTCAAACCATTTTATTTGTTCCATTAGTTATGCACAGACATATAAACTTTTGTCACGGTAAAGCAGATGCATTGTGGAATCCCTTAGGTTCTGGCAAATCCAAAAGCACCAAGTTTTCATTTCAACAGTGAATTAATTCCTATTCACTGGTCTATTAAAAGAAAAGTCCAAATATTTTTAAAATTTTATTATTTTTGTTTTTTACGTTAAAATAAATAAGCCAAATAAACTCACAAAACTATTTTTCAATTAAGATTTTAAAAAACCTTTCTATTTACATCACTCATTAAATTTAAGATTAACTAGGTAAAGTAAAATTTTCCATAAAACTAAAATTCTAATTGATAATAGGGTTGAGCTAATTATTTGTGTTTAAGCTTCAAAATTGATTGACTTAGAGCTTGGTTTTAGATTTAGTGCTACTATTTAATGCCAATGAACCCAATCGTTAATCAATAAAATATGGTGCATGAAAATTTTTTATAATAATAAGGTTTTCAATGTATTATTTAAAATCTTTAAATAACTATAAATCCTTTATAAATTAATTTAGTATGTAAAAAATCTACAGAATTTTTCTAAAGATTTTTGAACTGTTATCTAACGATTTTCAAAGCTTTAGTAATAATGGACGATAAGCTACTAGATTTAATTTTTAATTTTTGTTTATATTGTTGGAAAATTGAGATAAAATAGGTTTGACTATCTGTTTGTTCGTTTGTATCTCCGCGTCTGTCCGACTGTCCCAATCCCTATTTTGTAAATGAATTTTGTTCTTTATATTAATAAAGGCAGATTACCGAGTTCTTATGTTAATTAAAGGGGTTTCTTCTCAAAATGGCCAATATGCCGATAAAATCTGTAAATACATATGAAACACGGATTCCAGTGGCTTTGGCCAATTTTTTAAGTGAGATATGCGGCCACATATTTTATCTTTTTTGGCATTGTACCTAATTTAACATTTTTTGAAAGATTAATTACTAAATTTAATAATTTATAAACATTTTTGTCATATATCTAATCAACTCATACCCATTTTGTCCCTAACTTTGCCTACAGGTTTGCCTAACATAAAGGTTTAATCAATAAATAACCTTGCAAATATTTAAAATACAACACTTAAGTGATTTCTCATCATTTTGTTTCGTTTATTCATTATAAAATTTAAAACAAGTAATTATAAAATCCAAAAACCTAACTAAGTGTTGAATGAAATTCTTAATTATTATAAACTTGAGATAACAGTGTTATTAAGCTATGACATGACCAGCATCAGCTGCAATACAACTACCAGTTATAAATTGCGCTTCATTTGATGCCAGAAATGCAACCAAATTTGCAATATCCGGCGTTTCGCCAATCATTTTGAGTGGCGCTGTTTTTTTCCATTTTTCGATGCTGTTATGTTTTTGTTCCTTTGAAATTCCCATTGCATTAAAGATATTTGTATCGACCATACCAACACTTAATTTGAAGTAAAAAATTAATAAAAGTTATTTTGTTATAATTACGTATACTTAATAGCGTTAACACGAATAGATTTCGGCCCCAACTCTATGGCTAAACATTTGGTAAACATGTCTAATGCTGCTTTTGACATACAGTACGAAATTATGGTTGCAGTCTATTAAACAAAAATGAATAAATATGTTCAATTGTTGTAACATATATTAAATTATTATTACGGGTTTTATTGCTGCAACGCTTGATATATTAATAATGTTTCCTTTAGTTACTTCCAAATAACTCACTGCTAAATGTGTTAGAATAACTGGTGATCGCAAATTAAGTCCCATTAATGTTTCATACTTTTCCATCAAGTTTTCATCAAAAATACTACTGTAATAAGCAAATCCGGCATTATTTATCAATACATCTATTTTTTCGAACTCCTTAATAGCGGTGTCTATTAAACGTTTAGCATCGCTATCAATTGTGATATCCGCTATGACTTCCAATGGCTGTGTTTTAATAAAAATATATTGTGGTAATTTATTATAAATATTATTTACTATACAACATTTAAACCTTTAATCCCTTCGGAGATACAGATTCACAAATTTCTGCAACTCGTTTAACATTCAGTTCATTACGACCAGTTATCACAACATTTGCGCCTAATTTTGATAAATAAATTGCAATTCCTTCTCCGATACCAGATGTGGAACCTGTTATTATCACTACTTTACCACTAAAATCTTTACTGTTTGACATTTTATATTTTACAAATTAAAGTAAGAAAATAAAATTCATTAGCTTTAAAACGTATAATGAATGGCTTAAATATATATTAAAACGTTCGATTGATATCAATTGAAAAATATTGTCATATAAGTTAACCGCATTAAGAGGAAATCAAATTTAACCACTTTATACATATAACTTATTTGGAGTCATGAGTTGTTTTAAAGGAAAAAACGATCAAACGTTTAAGTTTATTAATATTTTGTCTGTTGTATCTTATAGAACCTGAATGTAAGTGGCATGTTCTGATTATTTAAATGGCTAATAACTTTGCAAATAACAATAAGAATAGTAACTCTAACAACGGATCTTAGGTTTAACTTCGCCAATCCCTAAACCATATAACACATTCTCCAGTTTACTATGTCGTGCTATGCAGTGATTTTCGGCTTAAGACTCTTATTGCGTTTATTTTCGTCAGTAACTCAAAAATTATTGTTTAATAATTTGTTTGTAGATTTTGCTTTTTGAGTCACCATAATAAAAAGATTTTTATTGCTACACACGTGAACAATAAATTTAATGTACAATAAAAAAAGGCTAAATAGGTACAATATAACACACAAACTGATAACACATTTAAATACATTTATTTTCGTCAGAAACTCAAACCGATGGTAGTCCGTTATTCGCTAGTATTGTTGTCGAAATCGTTATTTCTTAATCTAAAGATAAAATTTAACTAATATTATTTTTTTCAAAAGAACATAGAAAAAATTAGTTTTTTAGCTCACTTTTAGAATAAAAAGTGGAGCTTATGCATTTGACCATGTCCGCTGTCCGTCTGTACGTGCGCAGCTTTATCAGGGAAACAACACCTCTTCCTCAAAGTCACAACTATTATATATGTGACATAAAATTGCAAATACCTATTAAAAGTGAGCTCTCTATGAATGTTCCGTTCTTGTTTATAAATGTAATCGATTTTTAGGATCGCGCCATCGGCACGAAAGGAGGAACGCGCTACGCGCCCCAACCTAAAGGTAAAACAAACTTAACCTTAATAAAAAAGATTAAGTAAAAGCCTAAATATACTGTCCGTAATTATTACCCTATCGAACTTGTTTTTAATTATTAATGCTATGATTAGGGTAATTTTAATATGTTTACTAAAATCTAATTTTCACTCAATTAACTCAATTAATCACTTATAAATTTAACCATATTTATTTATCTTATGAATGCTAATTAAAGAATAATAAGGATATAAATGCAAATAAATCTTAGTACATTAATTATAATTGAAAGTTTTATTAATTTTTTATGTATCTTTATATTGTAATTTTGATATTTAATATTAGACATTTTTGACTATATTGACTATATTGACGTATTTTGAAATATTAACCGTATTTATTTTGCCTAGCCTAACCTAACCTAACCTAAGCTAAGCTGACCTAATCTAACCTAGCCTAGTTTAACTGCACAGCAAGCTGATCTGACCCATATTTTGATTTCAAAAACCCATAGCACAACAACCCAATATTACGCAATATATTGAATCGAAAAGAAAACTTTGCACAACAAGCCAGAGACAACCCAAACCTTATAATTGGACATGCATTAAACAGACCTATAAGGGCATAGCATACTACTAACATTTATGTCATTAGAACCAAAGAATCGCGCTTTAAGAAAGATAGAAAGGTGGTAAAACGCGGTTTTATATAAAGTACATTGAATCTAAAACCAAGCTCTAAGTCATTCAGTTTTGAAGCTTAAACAGAAATAATTAGCTCAACCCTATTTTTAATTAGAATTTTAGTTTTATGGAAAATTTTACTTTTCCTATACTTAGTTAATCTTAAATATAATGAGTGATGTAAATAGAAGGTTTTTTAAAATTTTAATTGAAAAATAGTTTTGTGAATTAATTTGGCTTATTTATTTTAACGTAACAAAAAAACAAACATAATAAAATTTTAAAAATATTTGAACTTTTCTTTTAATAGACCAGTGAATTAATTCACTGCTGAAATGAAAACTAGGGGCTTTTGGAATTGCCCGAACCCAAGGGATTCCAAAAAGGCATCAGCTATACCGTGACAAAAGTTTATATGTCCGCGCATAACTAATGGAACAAATAAAATGGTTTGACATTTCGACATTTTTTCTGAATGTCATAGTATTTTAAGAATAATCTCAACTTTTTGGTATTCTATTGATTACAAAAAATCAGTATTTAAGTTCATTAGTTATTTTTTATAGGATTTTATGAGGAAAAATTCAACAAATACTAGAAGTTAATTTAAACAATAGTGTTAATAAATTAATACATTTAAACCGCAAAACTTTGACAAAAATATAATATTATTTTCGTTATAAACATTAAATGCATGTCAATAATAAGTGTTATTACCGTACTTAAATCTTATTATACTATTATCATTCAAAGGAAGTGTTTGCATTAAATTAAATTATTAGAGAATTTTTTATCAATGCGAAAATAAATATTTAATAAAATGTTTGGCAATTTTTCATGACCTTTGAACCAGTTATCATTTCTGCATTATTTGTTGTTTTAAATAAAATATTGAAAATATATAAGTGTTTTTTAAATTTTAGTTCATGTCGTCCTATATACGGATGCACAGACTAAATATTAATTTAACTGAGGTTAAAGTGATGCAAAGATTCATAAGTAAAACTAAAATACAATTGAATTGAAATTTTATAACAAAAGAAATATTCTAAAAATTGTATTAAAATGGGATCAAAAAGCAATTAATTAAAAGTTAAAGTAAAACACAATTAAAATAAATAGTGAAATACAGATCACATGGAGCAATCGAAATTAAATTATTAAATTGAAACAAAAAGTAAAAGAATAGCTACTTTAAAAAACTGAAAGTTAAACGGTACTAATTTTAACGCATCGTTAAGTTTATGTACCGTATATGTATAAAAAATTTATAAGTATATTTAAGATCAACTTAAGACTTAAAATTATCTTTTAGCATAGAAAACAAACCTTAACCGCATTCTGTAATTCAAATAACTTAGAATAACCTTATAGTAGTGATTGCAAATATTTAATTTTTCCACTCCACTACAGTGCCATTACCGCAATCAACATTTGCACTACCTGTCCATTACCTGCATTCACGCTTTTTTCCATTCCATTACAATACCATTACAGTGAAATTTATCTATTCCACTACCATTTCACCCGTGAACGTTACACTATAATAACAATAAATTCACAGTATAGTGACTTACAGGGGGTCCCAGAGTGTATCGGTCTGGGGGAGGTTACTTTCCGACTTTTCAAAATTTTAAGGGGGGGGGTCAAACTACTCGGATTTAAGCGACAATTTTTCT
>JAQIXJ010002058.1:0-17283 GCA_034700185.1 Phthiracarus laevigatus | reverse complement strand
ATTTCGAATCGTAGTGTACTAAAGTTGATTCGGAAGATAGCGCATTTCGAAGTAAGTTAAAAGAATTTTCATGTTTCCATAACCAATTCCAGCTGACATTTTCTTGTAATAATTCGAATAATGGCTAAGCAATTGTTGACATATTTTGAATAAATTTGCCATAATAATTAATAAGTCCCAGAAAACTTCTTATTTCCGAAACATTAGTAGGTTTGGGTGCCTTAAAAATCGTGCCATATCTACCGAAGCAAATCACCCGTTACATCGAATAAAATTAGTTCCCCGAGTGAACCTGCGAAACCCACAGAACTTCTTATGGTAACCGTATATGTTCAACCAACAATGGCGTGGAGAGCAGAGAGAGCAAATTTAATATGACTGATGTCTTAACAGCGAATGTTAAGAATCTTGAGTCATATATTGTTCATTATTACAAGTGCTATATTACACCAATCACCTCATACACTTTATATTATATTATATTAAATTAGATAATATTCGAATGATAGTGGAAGTTGTCATCGAATTGTTAAACGAAAAATTCGAACTTGAAAGAACTATAAGAAGGCTCAAAAGCGATACATCAATCGTTAAAAGGTAATGGTTGCGTTTGTATGCGAATCGCCGTCTAAGAATGAGAGATTTTATGTGTGTAAAACAGATTTGTGATGCCTATGAAAAAGAGAATAAATTGTTACGCTGGTTTTTATCGAACGCGCGAACGGATATCTTAGAACTACAGAGAGAAATGGACTTTTTCGGGTTGTGTTACGAGGACGGTATATGGAAATATAAAAATTAAATGCAAATTATATTCCTACTTTGAAACCATTATCTGCATGTTCTTCCGATTCTATAAGCACATTCAATATTACGTTTATTTAATCTTCAAATTACAGACGAAATCTTAGATATCGCATTAGATCAATTGCAATACCTTGGTCACGACAGAAACCGTTTGAGAGACAAGCTGATGGATTTGGCACAGGAGATAGACGAATTTATTGGAGAGCTACAGATTTTATTAGCGAGAATCGAACAAATAAGAGCCAATATGCATATCTGAATGACAAGATCCACACTCATTTGATAATTTACAAAATTATGTTATTAAAGTTTTATCATTACTTATTATTATTTCTAACATGCTTACTATCAAATATTTACACTTATAAGTCGTATATATATACACGCATATAGTTCACAAATGTATTACACTCATAATTATCTCTTTTACCGAAATTTGTCGTTATAAGAATCAAATTACAATTTATTATTATTGTTTAAATCACTAAATTTTAATCGCACAAAGTTTATAACCTATTTGCATATCTATTAAATGTTTTACGTTTAAGGCGATAATAGTAACGATAAATTGTTGGAAAATGCATTAAGTCATATAAGGTGGTTGGAGAACGTAAATGAGAGATTATTCAAGAAAGTAGAAAAATATGACGAAACAATTAAAAAAGTCTTAAATCAAATCGATCTTTTGGCTTGTCAGGTCGATCAGCCCAAGAAAGACATTGAGGCACTTAACGATCAATCACTCTTATGTTAATCTCGGACACTATCGGTTATTATATTCGAAAGAAATAAAAACATATATTATTCGAAATTCACGTTTATAATATTTTGAAGTTTAAATTTAAAAGTAATCAAAATAGAATCACATTATATAAATAAAGTTTTGTTCAGTCATAAGATTTAAATAAATCATTATTAAAACGGATTTGCTAAAATCTTTATAGTTATTAATAAAGTATTTGAGTATTTTTGCAAGTTATAAACCAAGATGAATGATTGCATAAAATATGACAAAGTATTTTTGTTACTGAATAATTTAGGAAACTTAAATTCCAAAAAGCTTTTAATCTTTTTAATTTACCTAAACGAAATACAAAAGTTAATAACATAAATTACAAAAACCATGCGAAGTTTTTGTTTGAAACAAAATCATATAAACAATTTAAAAATTAAATATAGATAATTATTAAATTTGAAATAGAATTTCAGTTTAAAATTATTTTTAACAATTGAAATATAAGTACAATTTACAACATTCAAAAACATCATTTCTTGTTTTCAATGAAAATATTCAATATAATAATTAACTTTTAAAAAATTTGTTTTAATTGCACTTTGCTTTTAGCGTAATCTATTTTAATAAAAATTTAAATTAATATCATTTTTTCAAGTCCAATTTTGGCTAATTATAAAAATAAACTAAAAGATAGTTTTCAACATAAATAAAACATCCTGGTTTTGAACATTTGATAAATAAATTGTTGTGTTTTTAATTCCAACAAAACTGCTTTTCCATACCATCATAACCCAATTTTCAAAGTTTGTATTAAAAAAGGTAATCTTTACCACTAATTCCAAATAGTGATATTATTAAAATGGCTAATAGAAAAGTTGTTGAATGAACAAATTTATTTATGTAGTATAGTGTGACAATCTATTTCAATTATTTTATGCTTTTGTAAAGTTTTTTTTAATTATTTATTTAGTTTTGATTTTAATTTCAACTGTATGTTGCTTTGGCTATCAATATGTTTTATGATTTTGCTTATATTTGCTTTTTTAAAAATTTTTTGCCCAATTGAGTTGTTTAAGCATAATTAAAAGCGATATTCTTTCTACTTTGCTTTTGACTTCTAATATGTTATCGAGGAGTTCTTTTAAATATTTAATTGTTTAACATTTTAAAGAAATTTGTAATGATTTTCATCGATTGAGATTAATTTTTAGATTTAATTAACATTTGTTTAACATATTGGAAGTTAAAAGCAAAATAGAAAAAATATAGCTTTTAATTACTCTTAAACAAATCAATTGGGCTAAAAAATTTTTAAAAAGGTAAATATAAGCAAAAGCATAAAATAAATTGATAACCAAAGCAAAATACATTTAAATTAAAATCAAAACAAAATAAATAAATTAAAAAACTTTACAAAAGCTTTAAATAATTGAAAACAAGAATTAACATTAGTAATGCGCTCACTTTGACTTTAAGTCTATTCTTGGTTTACATTATTGATTTCTATTTTTAAACAAACAAAACTTTTATTTAATATTGTTTCGATAAAAATTTTTATGTGCTTTAAAACATTGTTATATATAGTACTTCAGTGAGTGTTAATTTAATTTTTATTCATTCTTAGTTTAGCTGTCGACGAGGCAACAAGGTCTAGTGCGAACGTCCCGTACGAATGTTAGCTCAGCTAACGCTTTAACAGTAATAGTATTTTTTATCTTTCGATAAAAAAATAGAAAGTTTTGGACGACGTATTCCCATTATTTTGTATTCCCGAAGGACGCAAACCATCCTTAAGAATGCGAACAAATCGTTCTGTTTCACCAATCGAAGCAGGATAATATGTTGCACTAAGTCGATTTTTGAATCCGCGTTCGTTGTAGAATTTTGAGATTTGACTTGAAGTAATATGTGTACCATTGTCTGATGCTAACTCTTTATCAAATTTTGAGAATACGGAAAACAGTGTACGAATGACTTGTTCAGAATTTGGAATCGATTCGAAATAAGCAACTGCAAGCCACTTGGAAAGTGCATCAACTATTATTAACCAAATCTTGCCATAAAATGGTCCTCATAAATCGATTTGAAAGCGTTGCATGGACGATCAGGATAAGATCTTGGATGTACTGTAGCTTTAGCTTGTGTTGACTGTACTTGAGCGCATTTATTGCAGGCTTTGGACACAACCTCCACAGCAGCATTAATGTTCGGCCACCAAAAATAGCTACGCGCAATAGACATCTTGAGGACATTACTAGTATTACATCCGTGAAGAGAATCGAGAACAAATTTCCGTAGACTTTTAGGAATAACGAAACAAAGACTAAATAATATTCAACCATCGACGAAATTTAAATCCTGGTGATTGGTGTAGTATGGTTTAATTGAATCTTTCGGACATTTATCAAATGTCCATCCAAATTGAATGTAACGAATTACTTCGATTAACAATTTGACCTTTTTAGTAGATTCGCGAACTTGCTCGTTTGTTAAAGGAAATGGAGTTAAAGCTTTTAGAAAAGCAAATGTCGAATGTGATTTGAAATGTTTTGGAACACAGGAATCTTCAGTAATTGGTAATGAAAATCTTGAAAAACAATCCACGTTTGCATGTTGTTTGGTTGGACGAAAAGAAATATTAGTTCGTAGCCACAAAGATTTGTTAACCAGCGATATAAGTGTGATGCTGATACCGACATAATGTGATTTGTAGGTCCCAAATCCAAAAGAAGCGGTTTATAATCTGTATCTAAATTGAGTTTTCTACCAAACAAAAACTTATGAAATTTCTTTACTCCGAAAATAAGTCATTGCTTCTCTTTAATCTGCGAATAATTCTTGTCTGAAACTGTTAAAGATTTCGATGTCTACATTTGGAAGTTTATGCCTTAAGATTGCACCAATCATAAGGTCTGATGCATCGCTATCGAGAAGAATTTGTAAAGAATAATTATAGTGAAACAATTTTGACTCGGAGGTTAATTTTTTTTGATTTTATAGAAATCTCGGATCCAGAGTTAATAGTGACTACTAGTACATTGTTAGCTTTGACTTCACATAAATTTAGGTTATCATCATCGGAGTCATTATCGCTTTTAGGTGTATATGTGTAGGCTTTGAGTGTTTAGTACTTATTTTAATCCGCGCAGAATCTAACGTGATGGCCAGGTTTTCCACAACCAAAGTACTTTGTTAAGACGTCCACGTTTCTGCCATCGCTCATTTTACGATCTGTATCAAAAGTATTTTGTTGTCGTTTTTTAAATTTATCAAATTTAACTCTTTTTCTATCGCCAAATAGGCTCTCGTTATTACTTCTGTCGGCGAACTTCATCTGCAAGAAGAGCTGTTTTTCGTGTCATTGCGAGAACCGTTGCGGTTATTCGAATAACCATTGTTAAATGATTTATTTCTTTCATTCGAGTATTCTCGGTTAAATAAAAAGTTTTTTTTGAAACCGTTTTTACGATCGCTGCGTTTTAGGTCTCTCTCTTATGCATGGAAAGTGAATCACAAAAAAAAAACAAATCTAAAAACATTTAGGCT
Source organism: Phthiracarus laevigatus (assembly GCA_034700185.1). Taxonomy (NCBI): domain Eukaryota; kingdom Metazoa; phylum Arthropoda; class Arachnida; order Sarcoptiformes; family Phthiracaridae; genus Phthiracarus; species Phthiracarus laevigatus. The sequence goes on along the minus strand of JAQIXJ010002058.1, from coordinate 12,194 downwards.
ATCATTTTAACTCATTTGATATATCTTTTGGCCGAACAACAAAGTCTTTCACCTCGATTTTTAACAAAGACTTTTAATTTTAAAAAGTCTTCAAGCAACTAATGAAACACTTAAATCTGCAATTAAAAACTTTTTACATCCAATTCGTGTCCTTACATACAATCTTAAAGTCCGCGATTCAAAAACTATTGAAAGATAACAACTAAGATCATGTTTTACCTATTAATTAACATGATAAAAAAGCTTTGATGAAAAATTTCAACAAATCATTTGCCAAATGATTTATAATATCGCTATTTTTAAAGCCAAACATTAATAATTAAACAGCATTTTCAAATTTTGTAAAAAATTATACCAGACAATCCAAACAGCAACTTGATTTGTTCCATATATTACAATGATGAAACTAATCACGACAAAAACCAACAAGAGTGAGTTTCACATAGCAAATGGTTTTAGCTAACTTTGTAACAGTCGAGCTTTTTGATTTGCAATGTTTGTGACTGTGCAACTCTGTTTGTGTATCTGTAGACTTTTTTTGTATTTTCGAGTTTTTATGATTTTTTTAAATTTTTTGTGGTATTTTTCAATTTTTTTATACTTTTCATTTTTAATTTTTTTCAACAATGTCATAAAAGTTTATAATATAAATTAATTTTTTGTATATTTTTTGAAAACCTATTTTATTGCAATGATAACAGCACTGTTGAAAAAGTACTTGATTGTGTTTATAGAATTCTGATTCAGTTGTGATTCAAAGCTCAGAGAGTGAACTACAAGTTTTAATTGTTTAGTTCATAAACTATATAAAATAAGTATAGTAATAAAGAGTTTCAAAAATAAGTTGATGCGTTCTTATTTATATTGTAGCAAAAGTAGTTAAAAGATTGACACCTGATTAATGGCTTAGTAGTGATTCCGCTTTCAGACAGTAAACATCAACTTTTTAAGAGAGTATTAACAAATGAATTATTGTTTGCAGGCTATCAAATTTTTAAAACTATTTAACAATTTGAATTCGCAAGAAATAAAAAAGGAAAAGAAAGCGTAAATGGATAGAAAAGAAAAGTGCAGCTGTTAATTGGCGCAAGAATTAAAATAAATGGATTGTATTATCAAAAAATAAAATCGGTTGGATAAAGAGTGGCGATAGAAGGAGAAAGAATAAGTTAGCGAAATTGTGAAACATTAACGGATAGATGACCATTTTAGAATAAATGAACAATTATGTGACAACAGTGCAAGTAAATTGACACGACTATCGATTATTCGTTTTGATTCAGAACAAAATTATAGAAATGTCATTAGAAACTAACCAAAACTTATTTGTAACCGCTTATTGTTCGATTCTTCATTAGCGCTTTTATAAATGGAGTTAGTATCACAAAAAGGCATTTCTGAAATCGATATTATTTTTTCAAATACATTAGGACTGTTTAAGTTTTGTTATACCTGTTATCGAGAAATCTCATCAAATAAAGTTCCAAGTTTGATTATTTTCAATGGAAATTTTTTTAAAGTAATATTTAATCAACTTAAAGTGTAATCGTCGTTAGAGCATGATATGTCCAAGGTTTCCATTTATGCAGATCCGATCATTTTACAGCGACATACAGTATGGTTTGAGAGGAAATGTCGTAAAATTTCCCTACTTCTGTCGATAGTTAGACGAATATGCTAGACCTTGTAACAACCATTAGCTTTCTTTTTAGTTAGTAATTTCAATTTGTATTTAATCTATTAAATTGTTATTATCGTTACGTTTAAATCTATCTGTTTTGTGTTGATAAAGATTTATCGGTGATTAATTTATTATAAAAATCACAACTGATTTGTTTTTTAATTAATTAAATATTTTTTTCATTGTTTTGATTTTTTTTAGTTTTTCGATTTTTTCAAATATAGATTTTATTGTTAAATAAAGTATTATTCATTGGGTATTTTTACAGTTTTAATACAAACTGCTATTTTTTTAATTATATGCTATAAGAATATATGCTCTAATTTTATATTAATTATTGAATTATAATTTAAATTAATTCACAAAAATAAATTGTTCAGATTCGTAATTAAACTCTAATTTTTAAATTTTAAAGATTGAAATATGAATAAATAAACTATTTAATTTTTTATTTTAGATAACGTTTTCTAAAATACTAGACTTAAAAAAGTGTCCTATAATTTTATTGTTAATATAATACGCATATCTTGCTATGAAAATTGCTTCGGTTAACCAAGAAAACATTGATTATTGGGCACCGGTTTTTCAAAAAAGCTGTTTCTTCCAAATTTATGCATAAAAACGACGATAAAAAAAATTACGCAACTTTCGCGTTTTTATAAAATCAATTATAAAATAAATTTCTTTTTAAAATACCGTTGATAAGAAATGTTAAACGAACTTAAATAAAATAGTTTAAAATAGAAATTAAACTAATTAAATTTATTTAGATAAACCTTTAAAAATGTTTCCAACAAAATATCAAAAAAATGAGTAATTAAAGACTAATATTAAAAATTTAAATTGTAAGTTAGATTATAACAAAACTTAAAATTAAACTAATATAACTGGGTTCAGTTTCAAGGAGTTTTATTATAGAAAAATGCTTTATTAATGTAAAGCATTTTTTCGCTTACTTTTTTACACAAGTCATTTATTGTATTTAGAATATCAGTCAGTGTTTCTGTAACTCTGAAGACATTTTTTTGATCATAAAAATCAATAAAAAGGAAAACTTGTAATGAATTAGAATCGCAAATCACAAAAACAATTCTAAACAATTATATTATAAAAGAAATGTAAAATATTCAGCCAAAAATACAAAATATATGAATATTAATTACTTAAAATTCTACACTATTTTCGTTTTATTGACCAAATTTTAACTATTTTTATAATAAATGTTTACTAATCAGTTATATGATATCAACCAATTTTAAAAATTGACCGATTGTTGCAGTTTCAGTTAAGTTAAGCTTCGTTATTTTTAAGAAAATTTTTCTAGCAATTAATTGGTTAAGTATAATCTCTACTGCATCCATAGTGGGGTATAATGTTAACATTGGTTTTATTAAATATTGCGTTTAATAAGTAAAGTTTACATATATTTTTTAAAAAGTACACCATCATTTTAAATTTGATTTGTTATTCATAGAAAAATTTTATGCATAAAATTGTTTTTTATTATTTGCAAAATAAATGATTTTGTTCTATTGGTAGTTATTTAGACAAAGGTTTTCAAATATACTACAAACTAACCAAGTGAGCTCTCTTTAAATGTGTCATTCATGTTTATTTCTCAGTTTTGTTTCATTTAAAGCATATTTTAAAACAAAACTAAAAAATGATGGATTGAATTTTATGATTTAAATTTTAACTCACCTTGTATTGTCAAAGGCGAGCTGATGCATTTGAGAATATCCGTCGTCCGTCCATCCGTCTGTTTGTCACTCATCGTGTCCGCACTAACTCGATCACTGAATTTAAGACGTATTTTATCATCCTTAATTTTGACATGTTAGATAACTGTAGAGTACAATATAAATAATCATATTGTTTCTACAAACACATGTCAAGCAGCATAAAATGCCTCTTCCAATTTGTTGACACACCCTTTTTATTTGTTATGTCTAAATAATTGTTATGTTTTGATTTATTATTTTCTTTAAGTTTTTGATTTTTGTCACATTAATTTCAATGGTAAGATTTTAAAATATAATAAATGCAGTACATCATCTATTTCCAGTAACAGACTATATTTATTACAAAATTTATTTGTTTCTTACATAATTAATTAAAAGTTTTTAGTTCATACTTTAAAATCTCGTTATCAGCACCCAATAAACTTGTTTTTTATTAATTTGTTGTTTAAATTTTGAAATAATTCCTAATTATAATTGTTTAAATTAGTTTAGTTGCTTAAAATGTTAAAAGACTTCTTTAAAAATAAAGCGTCTATAATCAAAATTAAAATGAATACTTTTGAAAAATTCAATTCATATTGATAGAATAAATCTAAAAATACTATTGTATCTATATTTTATGCAATTTATTATCGTAAATTTATCGCAAATCCTGTAAGATATGTTTTGTCGTATGTTTGACTAACATCCATTACAATTTTGAACTTAATCTAACAATGTTGTCTAAAGAAGTAATTTTAAAAATAAAAAGTTTAATATCATCTTTTTTATATCAAATAAAAATGTTAAAATAGTATTTTAAAAAAATATTTCATTAATTACACCTTAATATTTATTTAAAAATATTAGAGTATAAAAACATACAGAATACACAATTACATGAAATCGACTGTTTTCCACCACTCTAATGTGCTATTTTTATCTATTCAAAGGTTACTTCACTCAATCTTTTATGTTGCAGTCTTTAATGCTGATTTAAAACAATGTTTTATTATCACTTTATTAATAAATTTACATCTAGAATTACTCAAACTATTTATCTTAGGCGTCATCAATATCGAAATAAATCTAAATCTGGATCCATCAAAAGAGGAAAAATTAATTGATGTGCATTGCTGTCCTTTAACATCTTATCTACTACTACTGCTAATATAATGGAGTATCTTTAATCTAGTTTGATAATGATATATAAGCTATAAATTTGCGATTTGCCACCGATTTTTAATAACATTAAATTCTAACCTATTCTTTGAAAACAAATTATTAATGGAAACGGTATTACATGATATATTTTATAGAATATACCACTGCATTTTATGTTATAAATTAAATAGTTTTGAATTTTATTTATTTATTTACTTAGATAATTATTTTCTTATTTATGTTTTTATTTACCAGTAGCAACTTGTCCTAAAAGTTATCTATCCAGGAAATTGTTGTTTAATTTTAGTTTGGATTTGTTTAAGAATTTAAACATTAATTTTTATTTTTGTTTATTTATAATTAGACTATAAAATGCAAAAACATTTATTGAATTATTAATTCATAATCCTTATGAGATTAGGGAAAATTAATTAAGATCTGAATATCTTAATATCGGAATATCCCGCCAATAGTTTTGTCTTTTCTAAACCCGATTTTGATAATTAATGTCTTGTAATTACAACGAAACTTGAACCCCTAAAAATATTTGGCAATTTTTACCCTAGTTTAGCCTTTGTTTGCCCCTAATGTTACAACAAAAACGGAATCTTAAAATTTGACTAGTTGTGCCAATATTTTGCTCATTTGTGATCTAATTTGTACATAATTTTAACTATTTAATATAAAAACGGGAGCCACCGATTCCAAATTTTTACTATTTTTGGAATTTCTTATGCGTTAAATTTGAACCAAACGGTATAAGAAAGTTGTACTTTACACTTTAAACGAAATCAATTTTATAAGTTTTAAAGATTTGAGAAATATATATATGAAATCCGATCAAAACTAAAAAACCCAAAAGTGTTTCTGAAACGTAACATTAAAGATGTTCGAGTTAATAGTGTCAAACCGGAGATACTACGATTACATTGCGCTAACATGGATAACAAGTTTATTCTTGAACCGTATAGCTGTGTCCTTTACATCTTAAATTCTCTTAATAAACCTGATCGTGGCATATAAAAACGCTTAAAAGAAGCAGTCGAAGAAGAGAAAGCATTATAATTAATTATTTATTATAGCATTAATTAAGAAAGAATTAATTATAGCATTCGTAAACGATTGAAGCTACTTGGTGATAGATATTTGAATGAGTCGGAAATTTCTGTTTAGGAAGCAGTATATCACATCCTATCAGTGGACTTGTCAAAATCAAGCAGAAGTTGCGTGTTCATAAATTTCTGTGAAGTCAAACGAAACAGAAAAGTTAAAGCAGAACGAGATCTTTTAACGTTAGTTAACGATTCAACTGATATATATCAAGCTGACTCTGAATTTATACATTCTGTGTCCGGAGAGCTTAAGGGAGTTATGACTAGCTGATTTTGTCGCCATGTAAATCAGAAGCAATCGTAATCCTAACAAAATAAAATCTCTGATAACGCGAAAGAAGATTAAGACGTTGATTATATATTGGTGAGGTTTATTTTTTGAAAAATAATGCAGGTTTTTTGGAAAAAAGAAGTAAACTTAAAATCATAAGATATTGCAGATTGAACGTTAAAACTGTAGAAATGATTTTCTATCCAGCAGTGTCAGTTATTTCTACCATACGCTGACGAACAAAGTCAACTTATTAATGTCGACATCAAAAATATATACTGCATAACATAAACATTATTAAAAACAACTCAAAGAAATATACTTTTAACAATGGAGTCACAAACTGCTTCGAAGTGACATTTCTCGAGATTGAAATTGATATCAAACAAGATAAAAGACATTTTGCTCGAATAGCCACACGAAATTTCCGTTTATACCATTAACAGCAATAAATACGTAAGCATTGGTCAAGAAATTAGCAATGATCTACCAAAAAATGAATATTCGGAAAGTTTTTTGTACCAAGTATCAAACGGAAGAAAAATATTTAGATAGCAAAAGATCATTAAATTTAGACAAAGAAAGTACTGTTTAGAACTCCTGTATCGAATAAAAACTTGCGACGAACGTATATTTGACGTCATCATTTGTGGCGCATGTGTAGGAAAATCCTGTTTGATAAATTCCATATTACAATCTCTTTTACGATATAACAACTCAAATCCAATTGCTGTTCCAGACAGCGTTAAAGTAGTACTGTGCACATATAAGTGGCAAAGCTATAGGTGTAAGAAAGTTGTACTTTACACATCGAGTATCCTATTATTTCCTGTATCTGTTTATACTAGCGTTTCCAATTTTGGAAACTGAAATTTGATTTGTCATAAATTATATTATAAAAAATTGAACCTGTTACAAAGTAAAATAAAGATTTTGTTTAACCTGCAAAATGATGTTATCACTAAGGTGTTGAAAATCATTAGAAAAAAGTCCAAAAATGTTTGTTTGTAGTTTAATAAAAAGGCTTAAATTTGTTTAATAAATAGTTTGAAAAATATTTAATTTTAGTTACAAAATTAATTATAATGAACAACTGTAATAAATACTTTTTGTTATCTTAACTAAATGCTCCTCTTTTGTCTCTTAATATTACATTACAATTCGAAAAATATCATTACATGTCGGCGGAAACAAAGGAACGACTTTCACAATTAATTTTTTTCAATAAAGCTGGATTCTTCCTAAGTTGAAGAAATCAGTTATTGATTTTAATGGTATATACAGATTTTCATTTTTCAAAAATTTTTAATTCAAACATATTGTTAAAAAAATGGAATTCCATTGAAATTTTTAAATTCGTTTAATATTTTTTAAATCGTATGAATAGTTTAACTCATTTACTTTAAAATTATTTATTTTGGTTCTACATTTCATATAAACTTGGTTTAAAATGAAAATATGACATTTTAATAAAATTGTTAATTAACGATTCTCAACGCCCTAGTTATTGCATAAAAATTCGTTTTGAAACTCAATTTAAATCCAAGAAGAAAAAGTAAATTCATTATAATTGTGTCGCACATTATTATTGTAGTGGTACTTTTAAACATTTTACATAGATTTAAACAGATTTAAGTCCTTTTCTTAAAAAATACTGTTATTTATCTAAATTATATTTTAGATATAAATTGAACTTGATAAACTTGTAATTTAATATATTAAGACACATTTTGAAATGTTAAAATTTGATTAATAATAAAAGTGGCATATGTCAGTTTATGTTGTAAAAATGTTTTTGTGACCAAATTTGTAGTCACGCCTTTCCTGTGCTTGTCTGAGTTTAATATATTTTGCACACCGGTTTTATAAGTACGTGCGTGAAAATAATATTTAAAAATTTTACTGATGAGAATTTTTTGAACTAGATTTAATAAAAAACAGTATATTTTCCATGCTTAACTTTAATATTTGTTTTGTACCTCTTATAATTATGATTTAAAAGTATATAAGTTAAAAAAGTATCAAAGTAAGCTAATAATCATTTTTGTTTTTAAAATAAATACTAATTTTGAAAATAATTTCCAGCTGCTTTGATTTTAACGGAAGAAAAATAACTTATTTATATTTTATAATTATTTCTATGGATTTGTGTTGCCTTTTGAAAGAAAATACCTGGTTCAAAATCGTCAAACAAACTTGTGTAAACAGACACAACTTGACAAATATGGCAAGAATAGTGTAAAAACAGCCAAATGTCTTAAAAGATATGTAATTAAATGAATTATGTAATGATATTCTGCTTAATTAAAAGACGGAACAGAAAAACCTTAATATTTTTACCATCAGTTAATTAATGTAATAAAATTCAAAGAAATTACGTATATAATCGATGTAATTTTTAAAAACATAATGAAACAAATATAAATTCCTTATCTCACGTAAAACGTTATCATCAAAATGTCAGTAAATTTTTAAATATTTGTAGTTATATTTATTAGTCTAGTTATATTCAGGGTGTCTCAGAAGAGGAATGGAGGGGGTTCACCCCATGATTTCTTAAAAAGTTGACCCCCCTAGTTTAATTTTGAAAAGTTTGAAAGTAACCTCCTCCAGACTGGCATACTCTGGGACACTCTGGTTATATTCATTAATTAAACCTATCAAGATTGTTATGGATTTTATAAAATACTACTCTTAAGCCAAAATATAGTATTACTCTCTTAAAGTCATAAGTTTTAAAGACAATAAGAATAAATATAAGTCACTAAATTGGACACAAACTCTTTCCCCATAAATATGACATAAATTTAAAACTTCACAGCTTCTTAAATTATAATTATAATGTAAACAAGGATTCCAATTTAATTTTTCTTTGTTTTAAACTATATATTAAAAAACTATAATACTTACACTTTACTTAATAGTTAAAAACTAATTTTAAAAAGTCATGCTATTTGTTTGGAAGTGTTTCTTAATCAATATTGAAATAAAGAATTTCGAAACCAGTATATCTTTATAATTAATGTGCTAAAGCAATTAGATTTGGTCAAAAGCGTTATAATGCAATTTAAAATGGGCCACAAAATAGGCCGAAAGCACTCAAAATATGTTAATAAATGGCAATAAATGTGTTGAAATTTACACGGGTCTATATATTCCAACTATTTCTATCGTGGTTATGTGTCATTGAGAGTGAAATATACACCGATTTGCAATTTAGATGTTTATTGCATAATTGTGACCATATTAAAATAATTAAAAAAAATTTACTATTTCTAACATTTTTTATAAACTAAACTCGTTTAAAACAAACAATCTTCCGAACATATAATATAATTATATATTTAATTTACAGAAATAAACCTACAAAAAGTGGTCATGTTACACGACTCGTGTTTATAATTACAAAATAAAACTTAATTATGATTTATCTTGTCGATCTGCAGTAATCTATCTGATTTGTTTTGACATTAGAGAAGTTAAGTAATATATTCTTATTAAACATGTTTCTATTAAAAATGGCGAACTAAAAATGTATAATTTTAAATTATATCTTAATATTAAATTAAATTAAAAAAACTTTGGCTATTAAAAAAGTGAATTAATTTACTTTTTTCAAAAAGGTTAACTTATTGGTTTGACAATGTTTATTGTAGAGCAATGTTTGACAAACATTAAATATGTACATTAAATATAGCAATCATGAAATTTTGGAAATCTTTTTGATTTAATTAAACGAATAAAAAAATTATAGTGATAAAAAGTTTCAAAAACAGCAAAAAAAAAGAAATTAATAATGAGTAAAATAATAGAAAATAATGTCCCAAAAATAAGCATGGACGAGCCATTAATCACTCAAAATATATCATATCTGGACAATTACGTGCAAACTATGGTCGTTATAGATGTAACGCTTTTAAACTATCAAATTAATGCATCTTATAACAAACGAATACTTAAGTCTTTGAGAGAAAACAAGAGAAAAGCCTGGCTAAGACTTTGAAATAATCATAGAAGCATTTTTACAACAAGATTTTATAACCACTTTAACTTTAAATCTATTGTTGGCTTACATTATTGATTTCTAGTTTTAAATAAACAAATCTTTTAAATTATATTGTTTCGATAAAAATTTTCTGTGCTTTAAAACATTGATATAAATAGTACTTCAGTGAGTGTAAAGGTTATTTTTATTCGTTATTAATTTAGCTGTCGGCAAAGTAACATCAAAATCGTGTTATTGATACAATTTGGCGCGTGTCATAAAGTGTTTATGTATAATTAATAAGACGCGTGACACTAAAAAATTCCCATAATTGCCCCTATATATAACATTTTTGAACCGATTTGGTGTCAGTTTAGACCAATTTTGCCCCATTTTGCCCCATTTTCAGTCTTTTTTGAACCAATTCAAGCCCTGCTTTGCCCTTATTTTAGCCAAATTAGCCCCATTTTCAGTCAAATTTGACAAAATTTAAGCCAACATTTGCACCTAATTAAGCCAATTTTGGCACATTTTGACTCAGTTTTGACCCACTTTAGAACAAATTATGTATTATTTTTGCCTTATTTTAGTGGTCTAAAAAAGTCTACAGACAGACACACAGACAATGCAAATCCAATAGCTAACTTTTACAAATTGAGCTTAATAATATCTAAACTATAATAAATAAAACTTTTATTTTTTAATAATAAAAATAAAGTTTAGTTATACATCACTATAATTAGAATTTTGATTAACTTCAGAGTTATTAGTTTATAATTTCGCTAACTAACGTATTTATGGATTTTATTAATAAATTTATTAAATCAAAATGAGTGCAGTAAAATTTTTGTTCAGGTTTTAAATAATTGGACTTAAGTTTTTAACATTACATTGTAGCAAAAATTAAATATTGAAAAGAAGTTAATAGTGAATTTAACTATTTAGACAATTGGAAGCAACAATTATCGGGAAATGTCATATTCATAATGAGCAATTATTTTTAGAATCAAAATTCATTAAAAACATATGTTGCATGAATAAATTATTAAATAATGATACCCCAAAAAATCATTTACAATTCTAAAATTATTTATAATAAACTAGCTTTAGGAACCTGCTTCGCGGTTAATCAATTTAAACTCTTGAATTCGTTCGCAACAATAATCAATAATCTCTTTATTGTGTTCGTAGCACGTACAACGTTAGTCCGTATTTACATGTTATAAGTTATATGGTTAAACATATCACAATACTTTTCTCTTGTAATTCAACAATGTTTTAAAATGGTTAAAACCTTTCAGATATTGTTAGGCAACGTTTTTAAAATATCTGATTTTAATATTGTAGGAGAACGTGACAGAGAGAGAGAGGGAGATAATTCTTTCAGTATATTATACAGATATAGATATATTTAAACTTGAAACTTATGTTTGTGTTAAATTATTTAGTAAAAATACCATTTAATTTAAATGGCCGTTATGTAGAATCCCAGAACTATTGTTGTAAAAATCTGCATTAATATAATTGCAGTGCTCTTACAAAATATTATAAATGATTAAAGCACGCACTTATTGTTTAAATAAATATTTTATTCATGTATTTAATTGTATCGACTTGAGTAGGTGTGGACGGGTTTGGTTATCTTTTGGTTAGGTTTTGGTAAGGTTAAGATAGGTTTTGCTAAGTTTGGTATGATTGATAGGTTTGATAGGTTTGATAAAATTTGGCTAGTTAGGTTAGATTAAATAAAATACACTTAAATTTTAATTTTTAAGGATATTTTCATCATACCGTTAATTATTTTTAGAACATTTAAACTAAAACACCCTTGATTTTCCTGTTAATTTTTGGTTAAGGTTAAGGTTTAGTTTTGGTTTTGTTTGGTTTGGTTATGCATAAGTTTGTTTAGGCAAGGCTAATTACCTGGATTTTATTGTATGTTATTCAAACAATATATTTTTTATAAAACGTTTTTTAACAATATTTTAAATTTTATCGGCAATAATACGTGCATTGAAAGATACAACAACCGAAGGTTGATGTCCCAAAATACTTGATAAGAAAAAACAAGTAATGGAACAAACAAATAATGGCATATTGATTTAGGAATTTTGCTATACTACCGGGTTTATAATTCTTCAAATTTTTTTATACTGGGGACAGACATACAGACACACATCTCGATCATATAATGGCATTTTTCAATTTGCCATAAAAACAAACTCTAAGCCATTATCAACAATATCTAATTTTGTACACT
>JAQIXJ010002057.1:0-17291 GCA_034700185.1 Phthiracarus laevigatus | reverse complement strand
TTTATACGAAATATATATTACTGTGAATAATAATTTATTAGCAAAATTTAATAAAAGATATCTGATTTCGAGTTAACAGGTTAACTCCCAAATTTTTCTTAACCCGTTGAGTTAATAAAATTCTTAAATTTAACTTTAGCACACATCAAAATCTTTAACCTCAACTCTTAACTTTAACCGGTTAACCTGCTAAGTCAAAAGTTAACGTTAATATGTGCATCTCTAATTATTACACTAGTTTCCTTGAAATCGAATTCTGAGTTTTCTGAATATTTATTGCATGCAACGGCACTTTTCAAAGCCTTATTAGAATAATGTATTTAAATTTTATTCTTACAGTGATTCTTAAGGTTTTTAAATAAATTTTTTGCATTCATTTTATTCTACATGATATATTCTTTTTCGAATTTTTTAATTATTATTTTTATATGATGTTGTGCTTAACTTTTAAAAATAATAATTCATAAAATATTTTTATGCATATTACTTGTATTAGAAGTAATTTTAAGACAGTAAATAAGTAAATATTTCGACCAACACTCTGGTTCTTATCAATACTTAATGAACACTTTAAAAGTTTGGCTGCGATGCGAATTGTGTGTGAAGTTTTTTAAACTTACAAGATGGTCATTCACAGTAGGAATTCACGCTAAAAACTTATGATGCGACAGTTTAGGCAATGTTTATTAGTTCTTAATACGTTACAGCCTACTTATTTACTGTCTTAAAATTACATCTAATACAAGCAATATGCATAAAAATATATCAGACAGTGGTTATGAACCAAAACGTTTTTCAAATTCATAAAATAGTTCAATTTACGAAAGTTGTTTAAATTTTATTGCCATCGATTGAATTATTTTATTAGAATTTTTAAGTTTAATTCTAAAATAATAACTCAATGTTATTGATTTAGCATCATCTTTAATCCCACCCAAGTAAATTTATTTTCTTTTTCTTACCCACGATTCCAGGTAAGAAAAAGATGAGTCTTTTTGAAAGGTTAAGACCGAAGTAAATATCTCACCCCGAGCATGGGGTAAATGCTCACGAATCAGGTAAATAATAAATACATTCTAGAACTCAGGTTACTAAGCATCACTAGTTAATACTAAATTGTTTATTTTAATTTATCTTGATGTGTGCAATAACTTTTTATATGAAATTCATTCGTGTGTACGCAGTCATTCTAATAAAATAAAGTTTTATTACTATATATGAGCAAAGTTTAAGGTTTTCTTCATAATTAATGATAAAAATACTTTTTCGTCCCTCCTATTGCTCACTGTCCGAAACAATAATTGAAAATCAAGTACTCTACAAACTTATTTAACTCACTTAACAATAACAAAAAAAGTATTAACAATTAGCATGGTGTCCCAGAGTGTGCCGGTCTGGGGGAGGTTACTTTCCGACTTCAAAATTTTAGGGGGGGGTCAACTACTCGGATTTAAGCGACATTTTTTCTGCTATCGGACAAAAAAACATTAACAAAATTTCCCTTAGAGTTGTCATTTTTCATTTTTAGGTAGTGGGGTCAACTTTTTGAGAATTCTTGGAGGCGGGGTAACCCCCTCCAGTCCCTCTCTGGGACACCCGGACACCCGGCCAAGTAAAGTGTAAAATGAAACAAAAAAACGGGCAAATGAAACATTTATGAAACTTTATATGGGTGGATAAAATTGTATATAATAATATATTTTCATGAACAATAAGATTTAGACAGTGAAATAGCGAAAACATAAAAGCCAGATCCAAGCCTGAATGATTAAGTCCAAGCAAGAAAAAAGAACCAACAAACCAATTATAGATATAGATAATGACGTAATATATATATATATTAATTTTATTTTATGAAAATCACAATTAGATCTTATATAGAATATCATATAAATACTTTTTGGTTTTAATAGTGTTTTATTATCAATTAAAAATAAATTGGCGTAATTAAAACTACGTGCTAACAAACTGGAAACAGAGATAGAAAGTTTATTTTTTCATTTTCATTGGTAGAGAGTCAAAATTATAGCATTTATAGCATAAAAAATAGCGCTATAAATAGCACTAATAAATGATCAAAATAGCACTTAAAAATAGCATTTATATTTAAGAACAAGAATGAACATTAGTAATGCGCTCACTTTGACTTTTAATCTATTGTTGGTTTACATTATTGATTTCTATTTTTAAACCATCCAAAACTTTTAATTATTATTGTTTCGATAAAAATTTTTATGTACTTTAAAACATTGTTATAAATAGTACTTCAGTGAGTGTTAAGGTTATTTTTATTCATTCATAGTTTAGCTGTCGACGAGATAACATCAAAATTGTGTTATAGATACAACGTGTTTTAGTCGCGTGTCATAACGTGTTTTAGTATAATCAGTAAGACGCGTGACACCAAAATATACTCATATTTGCCCCGATATTAACCATTATTGAACCGATTTTGTGTCAGTTTTGACCAATTTTTCCCCATTTTTAGTCATTTTAGAACCAATTTAAGCCCTGTTTTGCCCTTATTTAAGCCAATTTTGTCCCATTTTTAGCCATTTTAGAACCAATTTAAGCCCTGTTTTGCCCCTATTTAAGCCAATTTTGGCACATTTTGACTCGGTTTTAGCCCAATTTTGACCCAATTATGTTCATTTTTGCCTGATTTTTGTGATCTTGAAAAAGTCTACAGAGTTACAGACAGATAGAGTCACAGAAATCCCAAATCCAATAGCTGACTTTTTCATAGTGAGCTTAAAATTATTTTAAGGTTAAAATATAATGTCTTTTTCTCAATATTAACATTTTCTAAGTTTTTCTAAGTTTATTTTGCTAAGAAATTTTAAAAATTTTTCAAAAATAAATTGTTAGGAATTTTTGATGGTATTGGAAAAATATTTTATTAAAGGGGTATCAAAAACTATTCAGATTTAAACCACATTATTTAGGTTTCGGGAAAAATAGCATTTATTAGCATTTATAGCTTTTATAACATTTATCAATAAAAGTAGCAGTTAATAGCATTTATAAATAGAGCTAAAACAACTCCAAACAATGTAATTCGTGCTCATATAACAATTATATGATTATAATTTATGAAATAAAAAAGTAGCAAATGCTAAATTTTTGACTCTCTATTCATTAGTGATTCATATGTTTACATGAAAAAACACTTTTTATAGTAATGTAGATGAAATGCAGTATAGCCTTAGTTACAGTATATTAATTTTAGATATTATATAATACTCTTAATTCAATAAATAAAATGTTATAATTATTAATTTTAATATTTTTCATCAATTTAACGGATATGGCTTTTGAGAAAAATATAACTATAACATGTATTTTATCTCAAACATTCTGATATAAAAATAAAAGCTAAATTCTTTGTATGAACGTATTCATTTTTTCGTAATTAACTCCAATCTTGTGGCCAATGACTTATATAAGGTAATTAGAATTTACTATAGAGTAATATCGCAATAATTATATTAAAAAATTTTATTACTTTCATATTAATTAAACGTTATCATTCTAAACATTACATTTACGGCGAAATTTACAGTATGCTTGTCAAATAATTTAGAACCTTTTATATGTTCGCAATGATTAATTATCACATTGTTTATATAATAAAATAGTTATTTTTTACAAAAATAAATTAAATCATCTGATTTACTTATTTTACTACACATTTTGTAAGTTTAAGGCAAAAAATTCGGTAAATAGAAAAAATAAATATTAAAAATTAATCTAAAAAAATTACTAACAAAAAAATAGAATATTCAAATAATTTAGTTGCAATAAATTTCTTTTTACTAACGCGTTGATATATACTAATTGTTAATACGATTTACGATATTATCTGAACGTCGGTCGACAGTTCATTCACACTTTGCAGAGCAAAAAATTTTAAATAAATGATAAATAAAAATACGTCTATCGTTGAAGTATTGGCGAATAATTTAGCTTGTTATCACCAATACATAATAATAGCCAATATTGTGAACCACCATCAGCAGCAACAGCAGTCACAGTCGGTGAGTCCGCAACAGCCGCAGCAGCACACTATTTCTTTGCACAGCCATTGCACTAAACAGCACACCACACACGCGCCGAGTATTAGAACTCCGACCGCAACGCCAACAATAATCAGGATTGTGGTTAATTCAACCATTGTTTTTTTTGTTAATAAATATTCAACGATGACTTACACAAAAGAAATTTATTATATTATGATGCGATAGTTTTCACTCGATTACAGCTAAGAACAATAAAAAAAAACAGCACAATAGTCGCAATGTCGCTGATAGTGTCACAATGGTTACCACATGATAAGGAAATAGTACATTAATCTCGTCAGTTCTTTCGCATGAAAGTGTAGTTTCCTCGTAAAGGGTAAAATTTTCGAAAACAAAACCACAACCATAAATGAAAACTATAGCAATACAATTATTACAACATAAAATTTAAAAATAAAAGGCTGTTTAACATTATTGTTGTTAGTGTATATAAATAGAGAGGTTAAAAGTTACTAAAACTAATGGTTATAAGTTTTCGTAAACGTTTATTTACGGGCTTATCTATGAATTAATTTATCGCTGGTATACACTTGAGTCGATCAAATAAGCTTATAATAAGGATAAATATATTCAATTATTATTAATCAGCAGACGACGTGACATATTGTTTTTAAGTGGCAGCGAAACGTCACCAATTATTTCCTCTTATTCAGCAAATAAATAAAATGTACAGTATTGCAACATAAACCCAGCTATTTTGAAATAATTTAATAATGACTGCTGAGGCGTTTATAACGTATAAAAGCTAAATTGCATAATTAATTGTTAATCTTAATAAAGAGTTTTATTCATTTTTATTATTTATTTAATCTTAATGAAGATTTTTATTCATTTTTATTATTTATATTAAGATAAGTATGTAATTACTAGACACCCGCATGCCCAGATATACCCTGTGCCCTTCATATCTCCCCGCGCACCGCATAACTCAGGTGCTTCGCATCTCCAGTATGGACTCGCATCCATCCTCGTCCAGCTCTACTTGAGATTACTTCCAAAGCTTTATTAAGTCTTTATGAGATAACGTTATACCATATAACTCCAACAGTGGTTTTCAAACTTTTTTACGCGACCCAAAATTTCGGAAAAAGTTCTTCTGCTACCGATAATATCAAATCTATTTTTTTAAATTAACGAGATTGATATGCTTGCATTTTAGTTTTATGCTTGCAACTAACTACCCATAAGTTAATCGATATTTTGAACAATACTCAACTACGCTAATTGCTTATCATTTTCAACATTTAATTTTGGTTAGTAGATGTAATATTTCAACGATAAATAGTCTAAGTACGAGTAGATGAGATGTCATAATAGATTTGTTTTTAAATAGTCAACTTTTTAATCTTTATATCTTGCGACAGATAACTATTGCTAATTTCAAAAAAGGTTCCGACCCTAATATTAAGTTCTACGGTCCTGTTTTGGGTCGCGACCCATAGTTTGGGAACCTATGAACCACAGTGCGGCTTAATCTAATGAAGTGCTCTATTTATATTATTACAGACGGAATTGAAAACGGAACTATATTTTCCATTAATTACTTTGCATTAAATATATTGCCACTTAGTTGAATAGACTGTAATTGTAAGCTTTTCGTTTGCTTATATCTAAAAATATAATGAAAATTTTATTGTGTGTTAAATAAAAATATAATTGCGAAAATATAATTTTGTGCTTAAACAAAAAATAAATGTGATGTGCATGAAATCAAGTCAATTAAATAAACGTTGTGTTCTACTAAATTCATTGTGCAAATAAATTAATTATCTCTTGTATTTAAATAGCCTAATTAAAAAAAACTGGATAATAAAAAGAGACTTTTATAATATAGAACACAAATTCTTCGGGCTCACAATTAGGTCCGACTTTGTAAGGTCTTGGCCTTAATTTGAAATATCTTATCAGGTGGAGGTTTTGTTTATAAAATTATTAAAGGACTGAATTTGTATTGATTGGTTAAAATAAACACGTACTGTATCTAGAATATTAATTGCTGGCATTATAACAATTTTACTTTAATTGAGAATTACATTTGTTGTGACTCATATTTTTTAGTAACTTAATTGCTCATTAAAAATACCGGCTCAATACATTTAATAGCTCATATTTTTATATAGAAACAATTAACTAATAAACAAAATTGTGGTAAGCCTAAAAGTTTTATCCAGATGAGTGAAATTGATTTTATTAAACAATCGATATGAGTATCAGTTGTTTTTTGTGCAATCAGTATATAATACTGCGCAATCTTTTGTTCAAATAGACTGTTACAAAAAATATTAAAATTTCTTTTTAAAACATTAATATAAAGTTTTTTTTATTACCATAGCTACGCTCATTGGCCACTTTTTCGTAAAACCGGATTAGTCGAAATTGTCTATTCTGTAAAGGAAGAATGAATTAACAAGTAACGATTTAAGTAACTTTACAAAGTTTTAAGAATTTTGATTGCCTTAACATTAAGTTTTATATACAATTATAAAATAAATTATTAGTAAGCACTGCTTGAAAAGTCCAAAAATCACAAGTTAGTTGAGTTTGGGGTAACTATAGAGCAGGGTGTTCCAAAAGGGACTGGCCCAGGGTTCCCCCTCCCCAAGAATTCTCAAAAAGTTGACCCTCCAACCTAAAAAATGAAAAGTTGAAAAACTCAGTTTTTAATGTTTTGTCCGATGGCAAAAATTGTCGTTTAAATGCAATTGTCGTTTTGACCCCCTTAAAAATATTGAAAAGTCCGAAAGTAACCCCCAAGCCCACACACTCTGGATGAACTGGAGTGTGACCTAGAGTGAATCAATTAGGCGTGGATCAAATATAAAAAATTAAATAAAATATTAAATTAAAATTTTTATTTAAAATAAACAGCTAATTTAGGGATGCTTTAATAAAACTATCCAAATTTATTAGTATCATTCATATTATTTAAAATAAGTAATTATGTAACCGATGATTAATGCGAAACATTAAATTAATAATATATGGAAAGATAATTGAAAAATCGATGAATTTTAATTAAATACATTTTATTACAAATACAATTCTAAAAAATGCTCATTATTAATAATCCAAAAAAGTACTTGAGATAACAAATTAAGCAAAAGTTTTAATTTTAATAACTTATAAATCAAATCGTAAATGGATACAATTACCGTCATTGATGTGACACAGCGTTTACCACAACACATTGCAATTATTTCAGCTGGCAGTCATTTTTATAGAATCGGACTATCAAATTCAATGATTGGCTTAGAAAAAAGAAGCAAATTTTATCATCCAATTTTTATTTTTATTTCTCTTCTGGTATTAGTGATCCGTTGTGCGGTTTCATTATGTTTATCGGATAACAATAGCATTATATTTCTATTATTAGGCGATTGGAGTTATTTTATTAATTCGAGAGTGCATTTCAATATCGCCATAATAACTTACTTTTCTTTAGCAATCATAACGCAAATTCTTCATTATATTTCCAACAAGAAACGAGTATTCCAAACTTATTTGCAACCGTTTCGAGCCATTTCAGGAGATATATCTGCCGAAAGTATCGGTATTACGGATAGTAAGGATATTATTGGAATGATTAAAGTGGCGAAAGTATGCTTTGTTTTGTCTGATCGAATTCCTTACACAAATCTTATCGTTGGCTTCTTTACATCTTTGATGCCATTCACAGCACATTTCCCACTAATTAAACTCATAACAATCGCATTGCCATGGAGTGTCCACTTTGCAATGTGCACCAAAATTGCCACCAGTTTTATTGTGTGGCAAATATCCTATTTTTACGTAATATGCTATTATTTGCGAATAAAATTTCGAAATTTATTGAATGCTGTGAAATATAAAAGAAATTTAACACATATTTCAATTAATTGCGCAAAAGTTTTGTATACGTTTAACTCACTTTGCAACGAAATTAATGACTATAATCAAAGCTTTTGGTCAATATATTTGTTTCTATTTTTAACACTTTTCATTACTGGAATCAATGTCGAACTCTACCATATATTTTATGGGAAAATGTCTATTTTGCTGAAACTTTTATTCGCTTATGCTTTAATCGTATTAATTTTAATTCTACTGTTATTTATTAACACTACATCTTCGATTGCTTTTGAAGCTCACAAGTCGTACAAAGTTTTAAACAGTTATTATTTGAACAGTACAAGCAATAAATGCGCATTTAGGCAGAACATAAAGGTTTTAAAAATATATATCAATTGTAAAAAAAACTATTTTTAATTAATTTTTAGTTGCAAACGCTGATCGAAAGAATGGGTAAAAGAAATATTGGATTTTACTGCTGGAAACTATTTCTTATTAATTATTTCAACACATATCAGGTGAGAACAAATCGCTAATTTTATAACAATCAGAAATCTGTTTTCGATAAGTCAATGTAGCGTTATAAGTAGAGATAGGGATTTCCGGGACTAAAAACTAGTCAAAACAGTGAGGGTCCGGGAACAAAAATGTACCAAATGCTTGAATAGGATCCGGGAACTAAAATTTATTTTTATTGGGATTAAAAAATAATAATTTACAAAAAAAAGAGTTGAACTGAATATTATGAAACATTTTTTTTTTCTAAAAACGCTGTAGAATTTCTTTCAATAAGTTTTTGAATTATCAATTAATATTAAAAATATGAAACTATTGAAACTATTTTTCCAGAATTTTAACAAATAACGCTCTAAATTTTTCTAATTTAGATCATTATAGGAATAATTAAAGAAGGTTTTTGTTTTATATTTAGAAATTTCTTGTTAAATATAGCAAAATCGGGTAATTTATTGAAATAATGATTAAATCCGGGATTTTTTCCAAAACCAGCAAAACCGGGAAAAACCGGGAAAATAAAACCACTTTTTATTAAATGGTTATGTTTAATAGAAGTTAGTATGTTAATCTGCCGGTTATGTGATCAAAGGAAAAAACCGTGATTTACCTGAAAATCCCTATCCCTGGTTATAAGAGCGATTTTGTGGAAAATGCAAAAGGGGAGCAAAGGAAAAGTAGATTTTACATTTATGGGAACTTACTCGCGGGAGTAGAAACACCGGTTTTCACACCTCTACTTTGAATGATTATTAATTAATTATATCATATTTTTAGATAATATCTTTTATTGCATTGTACTTTATTAAAATGGCAGAAGTTTCTCGTTTATCAAAACTTTAATGCAAGTAGTTATGAAAAAAGAAAATAATAATACTTCCGATACTATGAGTTATGTGGCTAAGCCATCGATTCAGCGAAAAATGATTAAATGGGCTGGTTATTACAGAAGCGAGGCATTAAAAAAATAAATAAAATCTATTATTTCAATAGATTGGCATTATTTCAAATTAAATTTAAATGGAGGAATGTCAATAAAATAATACAGTAATTTTTGTAAATATTTTTTTGGGAAAAATAAATCACTGGGGATATAAATTAGTATTGTTCAGTATCACCAAACTTATTATAAACTATTATAATATTTTTTAATACTCTATTGAATGATATTGGTTTGATTGAATTCGGCTTTACAAGACTTAAATTGTTTTCACGTCAGTTTATGCTGTAAAGAAATATTAAAAAACTATTATTTGAAATAATGAATTATCAAAGTGATATTTACTGTAATAGAAAACAAAAATGTTAATTGTATAAAACGTAATATTATCGATTTTTCAATTATTAAACCGATATGCTGTGCATAAAGTATAATTTCAGAACTTATTATAAAACATAACGTAAAATCAATTATTTTTAAATAATAATATTCTTCAACAAATTTAAAAACTTTATCTATCATTATTAAATAATAGCTACTCTATTCAAATAATGGTGTTCGCATTTATTTTATTTTTTATTTAATGAGTGTTACCATTGGTATCAAAACAAAAAAAATACATTAAAAACTATAAAAAATAAAAACATGTCGCATAAACTTTAATGTTTCAATTAACAATGTTATTTATTTATTAACTAGATTCAGTGTTCTGAATTATTTAAAAAAGCGGGATTTTGAGACCGATTTAGGGTTGTTTGAATTAATTTGGGAAATACTTTACTTCTCTTCTCTCTAATTATTTGTAATTTACATTTGTGAACATTATTTTACTTAATTTAAAAATAACCTATAAATTTTCTGCATATACTGATGTCACAATAGGTTAGCCTTTTCCTTTTAAGGGTTGCTCGTCCTTTCGCGCAGTAGGAAAGATCCTAAGTTACGAATACTTTAAATATCAATCATTAACAGCAACATTTATTATGCTTAACTTGTGTTAATAATAATTAGAGAATAAAGTAAGATATTAATTTTTAAATTTCAATGCTTTATTGGTATCTTATACAGCATAATGGCTATTAAGTGAGTGAGCAAAACGCAAACATATATTATATAGCTAATATTTTATTAAATTTTTATTTGCAGTTTAATAATATACTTCTCTATTCCTTGTATGTCATCCCATCAGTTTATGCTTTATCGAAATATTACAAATTAAAATTTGTCTTAACTTGATAATTTGCATTTGATAGTTAATGCATGAAAAAAAATTTAATAGTATAAAACATAATTAAAAATCAATTAATTTTAAATAAAATTATGCAGCAGATTTTTTATTATGTTCAATATCAATTATTCTTAAAAATGATTGCATAAGAATCAAACAATATTAGATATATTTCAGTTAAAAGTTAAATATCAAAATCTAATTGTAAATGGATACGATTACAGTCATTGATGCTACAAAACCATTACCACAACACATCGCAATTACATCATCAGGCACTCATTTTTATAGAATTGGATTATCAAATACTATGATTGGCTTAGAAAAAAGAAGCAAAATATATCATCCAATTTTTATTTTAACCTCTTTTATGATATTAGTGAATCGTTGTGCCATTTCTTTATGTTTATCGGATAACAATAGAACTATATTTCTATTAATAGGCGATTGGAGTTATTTTATTAATTCGAGATTGCATTTTAATATTGCCATAATTAGTTTCTTTTCTTTAGCAATCATAACTCAAATTCTTCATTACATTACCAACAAAAAAAGAGTATTACCAACTTATTTGCAACCGTTTCGATTCATTGCAGGAGATATATCTGCCGAAAGTATCGGTATTACGAATTGTAAAGATATTAATGGAATGATTAAAGTGGCGAAAGTATGTTTTGTTTTGTCTAATATACTTTCATACGCAAATTATTTCACCGGTTTCTTTATATCTTTGAGTCCATTCGTAACGAAAATTCCAATCAGCAAACTCATAACAATCGCATTGCCATGGAGTGTCCACTTTGCTCTTTGCTCCAATTTTGCCACAGGTTTTATATCCTGGCAATTATCCTATCTTTACATTCTATGTTATTATTTGAGAATTAAATTTCGAAATCTTATGAATTTAATGACATTTGAAATAAAATTAAAGCGTATTTCTATTAACACTGGAATGATTATGAATAAAATAAACACTCTTTGCAATGAAATTAATGACTATAATCAAAGTTTTTGGTCCAATTATTTGTTTTTGTTTCTAACACTTTTCATCACTGGACTCAATGTCGAAATCTATCACATATTTTTCGGAAAAATGTCTGTTTCCCTTAAACTTGTGTTCGCTTACTCTTTAATAGCCTTAAGTTCGATTCTACTGTTATTTATCAACACTACATCTTCTATTGCTTTTGAAGCTCACAAATCGTACAAAGTTTTAAATAGTTACTATTTAGTCAGCGTTACAAAGAAACGCATAATTAAACAGAACATAAAGGTTTGAAAAAATTTGTTTTTCTCTGATTAAAATTCTTTAAAAATTTTTAGCTGCAAAATTGGATTGAAAGAATGGGTAAAAGAAATATCGGATTCTATTGCGGTAAACTGTTTCTTATCAATTATTTCAACACATATCAGGTGAAAACACGTCATTGCATCAATAAAATTATAACCCACATACAAATTTTGTGCTATAAATCGTGCGATCTATATTCATAATTTATTTTCTAATTTTTAGATAATCTCTTTCATTGCATTATATTTTATGAAAATGGCTGAAGTTTTTCGTTCATATAAACTTTGATGCAAGTATTAAAATATTGCGCAAATATATAACTTATATATATTAATGCTATCGAGTGTATAATTAATGAGAATTAACCTCCGGTTCTGTGATTTTTAAGAATTTTTATATTAAATAAACGTTTATGCAAAACTAGAAGTTAAACGCAAAATGTCTAAAAGTTCTAAAGGAAAGAAACGTATTCTGTTCAATTCAATAAATTAAAAAGTTGGGATATTGGTCCCAATCAATAATTAAGTTTATCAATACATAAAACATTCATTTATTTGGTGCTCAAATGCATAATAGAATAAATTGAATTTTAATAAATTAATATAATTTTAAGTATTAAAATACAAAACTCAACACCAAAACTTGATAAATCATTTGTATATAGTCTAAAAATTAGTTTTAATTAATTAAAAGTTTGAAACCCCGTAACCACTATATTAAATGTTAAATTTTAAATTGATATAAAAGAAATTAAAATTGTTTTTTGAAAGTTAGAACCAACAAAAGTATCAGTTAAGCCAAATAAGGGTTAATATGACCGATAATTTGTTTACAATTATTGGATAAAAACGTTTTATGATCGCCGTCTATTGTAATTACATCCAGTTTTCCGTGCGATATCTGCAATAAATAATATTAATTTAAATTAAAAATTTGCCACGAATAAAACATATATAGTAGACTAGTAAACGGGCCCCCGATTTGTCGGTCCCCCGACATTTTCCTCGGGCCGGGCCGGGTTCGGGCCTAAAAGTAAAACTATCGGGCTGTGTCGGGCTTTAGAGAAAAAACATCGGGCTGAATCGGGCCTTTGAGTCAAATAGGATGAAAATATTCATTTAATAAATTGATTGAGTAAACGAAGTTTGTTAATCCGTATTCAATAATGATATTTAAAGTACTAAATAAAATCATATTATACAATAAAAAGCAAAGTTTGTATCATGTGATTAAGCTATAACTAAAAACAAAACAAGTTTTGTTTATCGGGCTTATTCGGGCCTATGTTTTGTCTGGACGGGCCGGGTCGTGCTTTAATTTTTTCAAAATTGTCGGGCTCAGGACGTGCCGGGCTTTAATCTATCGGGCCATTGTCGGGCTCGGGCCTGAAATTTCCATCGTTTAAACAGTCTATTTTGTCCTTTATTAGTTTATGAATTAGTTTTTTAAAATTAATAAATTTAAAGTAGTGACGTCGGTTACCCCGTAAGGTATCCAGCACCGGGAACGAGGACCCAGTCACTTTAGTGCCGCCCTAAAAATTAAAAAAAGGTGCACATAAGTCCATAAAAATAAAAGT
Organism: Phthiracarus laevigatus; assembly: GCA_034700185.1. Classification (NCBI taxonomy): domain Eukaryota; kingdom Metazoa; phylum Arthropoda; class Arachnida; order Sarcoptiformes; family Phthiracaridae; genus Phthiracarus; species Phthiracarus laevigatus. The sequence goes on along the minus strand of JAQIXJ010002057.1, from coordinate 3,833 downwards.
AATAACTTAAAAATTTAATTAAAATAAAATTAAAACTAGATAAAATTAATATAAATTAATTAAACAAAATTAAATTCAATTTAAAATAAATTAAAATAAACTATGTAAAAATAACTGATATAAACTTAATTAATGAGAAATAATTTTATATAAATTTAATAATTATAAGTTAGGATATAGGCTTCAAAATAAAATAAAACTATATTAAATTATTTTTTTTGGATTTTTTAAATATGCAATTATAATGAAAGAAATAGGCCGATATTTAATACAGATAAAAATAGAGTAAAGTACGGAGTAAAGAAGCAATAAATGTTTAGTATCCTACAAAAGTTATCAAATCTATTTTAATCCTTTTCACAACTTTTGGGTCCTATAGAGTCGTTTTAAACTTATTATAATCAAATTAAACATTTTTTGTTGCCATTTTGCAGAATAAACAAATCCAAAGTGTTTTGCGAAGCTGTTAATACATAATTATTAAATTTATTAAATCGTTTTTATTAATTTTTTACCTGTTTTTCATTCAGTTTTTTTTTATTTTTGGGCAATACTTTTATGTATTTTACGATCACATGTAAAAGAATCCAACCAAATGCAGTTTTTTGCGCCAACAAATTTACATATTTCGCAAACTTTAGTGCTTTGTAAATTAATTGAAGCTGATGGTAAGTTGAAACATGTGTTTATTGTGGCTAAAACAGTTTTTTCAGTTAAATTTTCACCGAAACCACTTCCACGATACATTCTTTTCTAGCTATAAAATCTTATTAGCTAAGTTTTATTTATTATCTTATAATCTTACTAATAATTATTATATATTTGGGTTGTTAGTGTTGTGGACATAATTCTTTGCATTTTGTTTATGCAGTAAGAGACGAATGGTTGTTCATTTTCAGAAATCTTTTCAAGTTCTGTTTGCAGTCAATCGAAAAAATTATGTGACATCATCCACCCATTAAAACTTGATTTATAAACAGCTCCATTCCATAATTTGTTTGGCTGGGGATTTGATTTTTTGAACAATACATATGGTTTCATTATATCACCATTAGCTTTGCGAAAACATTTATAAGTTATTTTAAGAACTAATAATAAAATTAAACTTTACCATTTGCACAAACATGAGCTGTAGTATACTCGTTAGAATTTTGAAATGTAATTCTTTGGACATTACGCGCTCCCCTTGATGCAATTACGTTTTTATCTGTTGAAACAGGTGCAAAGCCTGCTTCATCTGCATTCCATGAAACATAACGCAACTAATTTAGATTAACATCCTATTAGAATTATATTTAATATTCTTTTTAGCATGAACTCATGTATTAACTCAAAAATATTTGTCAGCAAATCAAAAAAATCATCGATTTTTAGTTTCGAAGAGGCTTTCACACGTGAAAGGTGTAACGTTTTTGATTTTCTATGAGACAGTTGATTTTTATTTTTTTTTGAGAAATAGATAAATCAAAATTGTACTAGGTCCTGTGGCTTGTATGTTCTTGTTTGTTAAGTATTCATTAACAAATTTCCTCAATTCTTTGTTATTTAAACCAAATCCACCAATTGCAAGCAACTAACAGCATTCGACTAATTCTAAATCGTCATACTCAGATAAAAGTCTAGGTTAACCAGCATGTGCCGCAATGGTAATCTTAATTTTACAGTTTAAGTAAGAATAACTAATAATTAATATACCATAACTAACATTTTCTCTGACGCGATAATGTAAAGATTTATATGAAACCTTATGAAGAAATTCTATTCGGCGAATAGATATTCTTATTTTTTCAAATGATGGACTATTTTATAGTTATGTTGTAGTAAAACCACTGCCATTAATGTTTTGGCATCTCCTTTATTATAATTAAAGTTTAAACAAAGTAATAATTAAATTAATTAAGTGATCCTTAAAATAACATGTATTAGTTTTAATTTTCAACAAAAAACCGAATTTCTACTTAGCATTTTTAAAGTTTATCTTGAAAAACAAACTGCAGCCAACATTTTACTATTGTAATTTTATTGCTTATCCCAAACGAAACCCATTTGTTTTATCAAATTATATAAGTGTTTAAAATAATACACAATAAACACTTTAATTCCAAAGTTAAAGTTAATCAATGATTAAACTAATAAAATAATATTACTCGAACCCACTGTCTTACTAAATTTTATGTTTAGAGGAATTTACTAAAAACATAACCCAAACCTAATTCCATGCTTAAAATAAATAAGGTTTAAATTATACTATTTAAAATTTAACCCGATCTTACTTTCATAGTTAAAGTATCTTTAATTGATTTATTTAAACCTTTGCCCGAACTAACTTCCATTCTTAACTTATTTTACTATTTAATTTTTTATACATAATATCTACCAACTTTACTGTGTTAATAATAATTTTACACTTTGACATAAACTAATCCCGAGCCTACTCCCATACCCATAATACATATAAATTTTTTATAATTAAATTTAAAAAAACATTTAATAATTTTAATAATTTTATTAAAATTAGAAAATTCTTGTTTTTAATTTATTAAATCCTGAGCCTACTCCCATACCAAACTCATATTCGTCACTCAAACTTTTGGAAGGCATCCATCTTTTTTAAAGTTAGTCTTTACTACTACTATTGTATGTGTATTTGCAGATTAACAGGTACAGAGATGGGAGTGGGTTCCGTGGTATTGGTAATAGTGATGAATACAAGTATAAGACGCATAAACATTGTCACTTATGATTAACCAGGTAATGAATAGCTAGAAAGTGGAACTATCTTTAACGCTAATAGATTATTGTACTATATATTTCATAGAAAGATATATCTATATTAACAGTTAAAATCCATATCATTTTACACAGCATCGGAGCGGTACATCAATCATGCTTTAATTTACGTTTTTATCAAACATAACTACCGCAATGTAATGTCGATGTCCAGAAAATAATAATTTCTTATTAATGTTCATATAAAACTTAAAAAACAATTTATAAAACATTTTATGAATATATAATAGTATCACATCTTTCGAAGGTTAAAGAGTTGTTAAGCAATAGGAAAAGTTATTAAAACATAGATTTCAGAAACTAGTTTTAAAAAAATCAATCAATATTATAAATGCCATACTACGTTATCATCGGACCTGAATTCATTCTTCAGTGAATTGTTTACCACGATATTTTTTGACGTGAAAATTTAATAATTTACTAATATCTTAATACACATTATATTGTGAATGATGTCATTAATTCAATACACGCCACTTTTAGCATCATTTACCACTATATTTGCATGCTTTTTCGTGTGAGTATTTGTTATTTTATTTTATTGGAAGTTGATTGTGTGTTTCACCCATTTTTCCTTACGACTTAATCTAAAGGTTTAAAAAATTTTTTAATATTTTAATGTGTTAACTAATATTATTGTAATTTGAATTTTACATTTTGAATAACCATTTTATTAAAGTTAAAAAATCGATATCATGAATTATATTAAAAAACAAGAACGGAAGATTCATAGAGAGCTCACTTTTCTTAGTTAATTGCAAACTTACGTACCATATTATAATTTAAATAGGTTTACCAGCCAAATTAATAAAAAGAAAATTCCCTTAATTAATGTAAGAATTCAGTAAACTCTAATTATTAATTTAAAACTTGTCACAGACATACAGACAGACGGACGAACAGACATTGTTAAAACCATAAGCCAGCTTTTTTTAAAAAAAGTGAGCTAATATTGTGTTAGTCTATAGCATAGTTACCCAAGGTCTGAAGTGCCAGAGGGGGGTCAGATTCTAAAAATCTCAAATTTTAGGGGGGGGGGTCGA
>JAQIXJ010002056.1:0-17297 GCA_034700185.1 Phthiracarus laevigatus | reverse complement strand
ATACACCATGTAATCCTATGGGGAGGCGCAGAGCCATACACCATGAGAGGCGCGAAGCCATACAAATCCTATCTACTCACTATAGATTTTTGTGGTTAAACATACTCAAGTTATTAATTGTGTAGTTTAGTTGGTTGAGATCGAACCCGAACCGATCAATTAAATTTCGGACCTTGTTATTGGTGATAGTTATTTTCTCTGTCTTTTCTTCGTCCACATTACGGATATATATGTTATATCCGTCAATTGAATAAATATTTCTGTTGACTTCTGATTCTGACCACTCGATGTGTGCCGCAGAATCGTTAATTAGTTGAGCCTTTACATTAGTTGGAGCTAAACAACATTTTAAATTAATTTAATTTTAGAATATCTTTTTAACTTTTGCATTGGAATACTTATTATTGCTTTTAAATGTTGTTCATATTCAAGAAAAGATTTATCGATTATAGTTAAATGACCACGTTGTGAAAATTGTAGAAATACGAATAAGAGTAATATCACTTTCATTATAATCTGCGAAATTATTATTAATTTGGGATAAAATTGAATGGGATTTTATGTCTTAATGAAATAAAATGCTTGTTTTTCGAAAGTATTTTAATAAATAAATGCATTTTTCGTGCACAACAATTTATATTCAACAATCTAATCAGCATATATATTATGCATATTTATTTTTAAGTAAATACTATTCTAATCTTGATTTCTAATATATTTACGCATTTCATATAAAGCACAGATTGTGGTAGGTTTTCAATATTATCATTATTTGCTTTAAGTAAACCCTTTATTGTCAGTTCATTTGAAGTAAACTCTGTATCGTTGTTTGTTGTCAATTATAATGCAGTATTTATCAAGTTTTTTGCCCTTTATTAATGTGTATTTAACTTTTAATAAACATTTAAAACTTATATTATTGTTACTTTCTTGAGATTAATGTATAAATTCCAATGTATTAGTCTTGACTCGAAGTTGATTAACAAAATAAGATATCCTAAGATTCTAGGATAGTGTGCTTTATCACAAACCAACACAACAGAAAGCAGTTCTACAAATATGATTAGCACACGCATATTATAACTAAGGCTGTGAAAATCGTTAATTAACGATTGAATAAAACTGTATTAATTTCTATTAAAAACGAGTTATTTATCTATTTAAAACCCAAATTAATTAAATTTAAGTAAACGAATTAAACGATTTTTGAGATATCAAACGATTTTTAAAATATCAAACGATTTTTAAATTATTCAACGATTTTTGAAATTTTAAAAGATTTTTCAATTTTTTAATTCAACTTTTAATAAATGGTACTGAATATGCTAATAAAATGGAATAACTATTTAGAAAAATTACTTATTAAATTTAATTTACTTCAAACTATGTTAATTTGGAAGAAAAAAATTTAGGCTCTGTTGATATTCCGTGATATTTTTGAATTATATAGCAATTTTTGAAACAATTAATAGCGTTTCAATGAATACAACCTAAAGTCTTAGATAATAGTGTATTAAAATTTATTTATCTAACAAAAAATTAAAATTTTTCAAACGATTTTTCTAAACGATTTTCGACATTTTTTATTACGATTAATAAACGATTTTGCACCTTTTTTCTAACGATTTTCACTGCCCTAATTATAACCACAGAAAACTTTATGCCAAAAATGATGAAAATTAAATTTATTATTTATTTAATACTAAATGTTTTAATGAATACTATATTCTTCATTGTCGTAGATTCTATTGTTTATGAAATCAAATTCAATCAAAAGAGTAAAGTTTAAGTATTTTATTTATAACATTAATTCATTTTTTTATTATTATTATAGAATTGTCTGAAATAATGGCAACACTATCAACAGATTCTAATTCGATAACTCTATGATATGAAAATTTAATTTAAACTCTGTTTTTCTATGAATCTTATTACCATTATTCTATTTCATAAATTTAAATAAAATACCTTATTTATTTATACACATTAAGAATATTTAAAAGAATTGATTTCTTTAATCCGATAAAATTTTGCTAAAATTGTTACAATACTTTACTCACAAATCATAAATACAATCGTAAAACTTAAAACGTAAAATCATACAAAGTAGACTAGTAAATCGATAGCAACTTCGGAACCCGACCCGACTCGTACCCGTCCCGGGCCCGAGACTGTTGAACCCGACACGACCCGACACGGCCCAATAATCAAACCTAAGCAAATGTCAATAATTTTTGCAAAAAAAATTCCACATAAAATATATTTTTTTGTAGCTTTACAACTAATATTTGTTATTTAGTATAAATAAAGTTGTATTTTTAAAAATGGAACAAGTTTTCCTAAATTTTGATCATTTCGTTGTATTTTTTATGATAGTCGGGTTTTGTAAAATAAATTTTAAAACCCGGCCCGACCCGCACTCAAAATGTTTGAGCCCGAACCCGGCCCGACCCGACAAACTTGTCGGGTACCCGGAAGCCGACATTCGAGTACCCGTTTACTAGTCTAATACTAAAGGGTAAAAAGCTTACGATGGAATTGGAAAGTTAAAGTCACGCGCAATCTCGAGCACATGCTCAACACTCGTCGTCGTTAACACAACGTTTTTATTAATGTGTTAGCAGTGAGAGTGAATAGACGCTTACCTTTTTGTTGTGTCCACAAATCCACGTTTTTATAGAGTTTAGTGAGTGATTTTGAGTGCTGTAATCTTCAGAACATCACCAAACATCACCATTGGGAAGTGTGATCGACAGGACTTATCCTCACCAGTTTAAGTAATTATAATTGTCATTATTTTGCACTAATTTTTGTATTTATATCGGGACACTCTTTTGCTTATGTTAATTAAGCGTTTTTTAATTAATAATAAATACGATTGAGTCTGATTTTGCGCGCATTTAAATCTATTAAATTTAACATACAATTGTCCGCTCGATAACGTACGTGAGTGGAACTCGCGAATGAATTCCATCGGTTTTTCCCGTTTCTTAGGTTTGGCTCGAAACCGGAAGTTACACCCTATTCGGTAAAACATTACAGAATACTCCCGAGTGTATTTAGCCGAATTTTTTGACACCACTTTTATTTTGTAAAGGAAATCGAACAAAATGTTTAAAAGATTTTCTAAAAAGCCTGGAACGGGAGGCTGTGGAGGGTCTTCAAAGTTTTAAAATCAAAAGGAGGACAAAATTTGATTAAAACTTTAAAAATTAATAACTTTATGTGTTACTCTTGGAATTGGGCTTCAATTTAATCTTTTTGGAATCACTAAACTCTCCTCTAAATATCAAACCACTCTTCTTCACACTCCGAGTAGCGCCTTGCACTTTAACCTCATATTCTTTTCCTTCAGTGAGATCTCTAATTATTAAATCTTCATGCATTAAATTATTATCTACCATTGGTTTTGCAATAACAACCACTTCTTTAAACTAATCGTTTTCGGGCCAATAATAAACGTAATAATTATCAACGGTGTTATTGAAAACTAATGGTCTTTGCCATTGAATGTAAATCTCGTTATTTGGCTGACATGACACGTTCAAAATTAGTGGAGCACTCGGACCATTGACGTCTGTGCTAATATCGAATTCTCGGCTATTTTTGCTTTCAAATCGTTTGTCAAATATTGCGTTGACCCATACTTTATGAGACAAATATGTTCTAAAATTTAGTTAAATGTGTGCAAACATATTAGACTTTGTGTGGTTAAATATACTCAAGTTATTAATTGTGTAGTTGCAAACAAATGAGAATTAATATGACCAACACCTTATACTATTAACAGCAATACACCCAAAACATATTGGTTTTCCTTATCGGTATAGCATTTATACTATCGTACATTTTCAATAATCATTTCATTATCATTCAATAGGTTACTGGCCCTAAAGATTTTTGTAAAAATTCACTCTTTATCAGAACCAGTTGTGTACTTCATCTGGAAAGTAATTAGAATAATGTTTTTGGTTAAATTTAATCGATTTACCGATAATAAAAGTGTTCTACGGTAAGTGAAACAATGGCGAAATACTATGAAATGTGTTTCATCGAGGAAATACTTAATAAACTCGTTAAAGAAGGCGGAATTGAGTATTTGGTTAAATGGGAAACTGCTAAACGGGTAAACAATTTTTTTTGGTTCTAGAGTTTACTAAGCGGCTATCTATGCACAGACGCCATTTGCCACAGTTCTTTTTCACCAGGATAACATGAGAGCTACATGTGATATTACTCTTACTGCAGACCCCAAAATCCTCCAAATGCTGAACTTCTTTAATAATAATCTCCCGCTTCATCTTCAAGTACTGTATTGGCGTCTAATGTATAGGATCTACTTTTGTTATTATGCGCATCTTCATTATTTGACAAGTTCCCAGCTTGTTTTCGTCAAATGTTAAGACATCATTAAAATTCTCTGTCATTTCGTAGATCTTTTTTCTCCCGAGTTCATCAACTTGCCGACTTTTATGCTTCTTCCTTTCAGTGCTATTTCTTCAATCGGATCCTTCAGCATTGTTGCTAGCTTGTCGACGTTCTATTCTTCCTTTAAGGTCTGAATTGTAATTCCATGCGCATATACATTTTTAACGAAGATATCCTCATCGTCGATGGACTCAAACTGTTATAATACGGCACCTCTGTCTATAATACGGTCCTCTGTTTTATCAGCTTCTGTGGTGTTCTTTATTTCTACATCCACTTCGCCTTCTTCATGCTTCACCAGATTGTTAGCTAATGCTACCCTTTACCTGTTGTAAGTGTTGTGATTAGTACACACTAATCCGACTTTATCTTTATTCCATTTCTTGATCGATTTATTCTATAGTTTAATTTCAAGTATTTTTTTAATAGTTATTTCTATAAAAACTATATTTTTATAAAGACTGAAAAGTATTTATAAATATTTCATAATTATGTTTAAAACAAGACATCTAAATATTCTCAATTTAAAAGAATAGTAAGAGGAAATGGTGGAGGAGGAGCAGGAGGAGTAGGTGGTAAAGACAGTTACCTTTAACTAGTTGAAATTGAGACTAAAGTAAAACTATTGTAATTCTGATTTAGTTTAATTTTTAAAAACGGAAAAGCATTTGCTACTGGATTTAAAGATATATATCCCCGAAAATTTATTTTCATTTCTTAAAACATTATTTAATTTTTCTTATTATATTTTATTATGTAGTAATGTTATAAAAAAATTTCAATAAAGAATTTTAATTCAAATAACTATTTAAAAGTTATTTCATTAAAAACCGTATTCAGAAATTTATCAAATAATCGTTAAAAACAAGTTTAAAATAAGTTAGTAGCGCCATCTTGCGCAAACACTCCATCTTTCTTTTGACCATGCTTAAAATTCACCCATTGATGTGTGTAATATCCCTGCAATACTATTGGCTAAAAATTGGGGTCTTCATTAGTCAATAAAAAAGAGGATCATGTGACTATTAACTTTGAATAAATAAAATGATTAAATATGACATTTAATAAACAATAAAATTAGATAATTGTAAAAAAACTGTAAAATAAAATTAAATTTAAACTTGTCATTTATAGTTTTTGCATTTAATTACTCATATATATAAAATATAGCCATACCTATAAATTTTAGACGGAACCTATAAATTTTCAAAGGGGTCATCGCAAAAGGGTCTCATACTTATGTCGTTAACGTCGCTTAAGTTATACACATCCATGTGATATGGATGATCATTATATATTGATAAAGCCATTCCAGAAGACAATAAGACGCTTAACATTATATATGTTTGCACACATTTGATAAAAGTGGGAAGATTTTAGTCAGTTGAAAATTCGCTTTTTTATCATGTTTGGCAAAACAATTTGTTTTAATAATATTTAAATGTCGCAAACAAAATTCTGTCTCGCTCTAATTTCTTCTGATTTGCATAAAACTGGACATGATTTTTACTCGTTTATAATATTACTTAATCTAATAAAAAAAATTTATTTTCATACTAAATCCAAATAAATTTTTTTTGAACATTTCTGCGTTTTGTATTGTTTTACATAAAAAATATCATGTTTTGTTTGGCTTATCTATGTTCTAATCAAATGCAAACTTTTTTAATAAGTTGTCTTTATTGTTACATTAATTGCTAACTAATGTATGCATTAATGTGTTTGTAATAAAAATTTACATTTGTTAAATAAACTGTTATTTAAATGAACTCCATAAATTAAGGGTCTTCTATAAATTCAGGAAAGTATTGGTATCGAGTTATAATTATAAAAATTTAATAAATAAATTTTTAAATTAGCGAGTAATGATTTCGGTTAATTTACTCGAAAACTAAAACAGTTAAGCTAACAATAGGCCAGCGATATTAAAAAGCATTCTAAATTAATAACTATTAAATAAGAGCAACATTGGGTGAATTAATGTATTTTTATGTCTGATAATAGTTTGTATCTAAATTACATTTTTATCCTAATAGATGGAAAGGCGTTCAAGATTTTGAAGTTTTAAATATTTATTGAAATTAACGTAAGTAATGCTTCAGATAATAACTAGTACTCTATAATTTCAAGCTATTTTAACGATTTGTGTTAAATAAAAAATTTTTAATTTAGATATTTGCAGAAATCTACAACATTTCGGCCATAAAAACAAAATGTAAGCAAATGAAAATAAATTTTAAATTAATAATTATTATTGATTATCCGAATACTTTAAACGTTCTTATAAAAAATGGACTAAAATATTCTATGAGTAAAACATTTTACTATTAGTATAAAAATTTAATCCGTGTTAAATAAATACATATATACTGTATATTTGAAATTATAAACGATTCCTAATCACCCCAAAGCTTAGATTAAATATTGTTGAATCAGTTCCTACAATATGAATGAATTAATTGAATTAATAACAATTCAATATTCCTATCATTATAATTACCAATAGTGAGGAAACCGATTTGTTTGATTCGGCGATTTATCTTTATTGATGGAACACAATTTTAATATTTAACAATTTAGATAAATGACATTAAAGCATGCATAGAATAGATTGAACATAATTTTTCATTTTTTTCTCACCCAATAGTTTAATCGTATATACGATTTCTTGTGAAGGATAAGTGCTGATTACACAACTATAAGAAAATATAAAAATAGAAATAAAATACTCATACTTATCAATACATTTAATGAATACAAGTGACTAACCTATAGTTGCCGATTAGATTGTTTTGTATAATGTTTATGGTTAACGCAGATTCATTGCTTAATGAAAATCGTTGGTTTGTTGTTAAGCGCAGAGTTCCTGAAATTTTTTAAATATAAGTTCTTTAAATCTTATGCAATTAATAGACATTACCATTAAATAATATTTCTGTTTCCATATTGTGATGAAAATTCCATATTGTAAGGTATTCTCCTGAAATTTAAATACAAAATATAATACCGTTTTACGTGACCTTATACCCCAATTAGGCAAAAACTAAATTAGTATGACGAGTGGGGCATAAACTCAGTTTTTGCCCCATAGTAAAGGGTATTTTAAAAAATGATTTTACCTCATGGGGTCAAAACTAAGTTTAAATAGCTAATTGAAAAAATTGAAAATAAAACCTTTCAAACTGCAATCTTTGCAATTATAAAATATTTTATTTGTATTGGTGTCTATTATTCCAACTGAGTTTATACCCCAATAGGGTAAAAACTCACTTTTTGCCACATAACATCCGACAACTTTAACGATTTGAGTTGCAATAATTGAGTTTTTACCCCATAGTAACTGACCACTTTCACGATTTTCGTTAATTTGCTTTTGCCCCAATGGGGTTAAAGGTCAAATAAAACTGAAATTTGTTTTTAATTCAAAGTTATATAAATCCATATGAAACAGACCCAAATTTTCGACCTGACATTGTAAATCAATGTTCTCTCCTTCGCGTACTTCTTTTACTTCCTAATAATTATAATTTAACTGAACTTATATAACCAGTACATTAATCAAATGGCCAATACTTACGCCTTTGCTAACAAATCGTGGCAAACTTAAATCAATTGAATCCTTATTTGTTTTGTTATTTGGTTCTAAAACTAAATTTTATACGATATAAAATTATAATTAAAATACCCATCAAAATAAATATAGTAAATATGTGTTACTCGTGGAATTGGGCTGCAATTTAATCTTTTTTGATTCACTAAACTCTCCTCTAAATATCAAACCACTCTTCTTTACACTACGAGTAGCGCCTTGTACTTTAACTTCATATTCTTTTCCTTCAGTGAGATCTATTATAATTAAATCTTGATGGAGTAAATTATTATCGACCATTGGTTTGGCAATAACAGCCACTTCTTTAAACTCTTCGTTTTCCGTTCGATAATAAACGTAATAATAATCGACGGTGTGATTGAAAACTGCAGGCGTTTGCCATTGGATGTAAATCGAGTTATTTGGCAGACACGATACGTTCAGAATTAGTGGAGCACTTGGACCAGTGATGTCTGTGTTTATATCGATTTCTCTGCTATTTTTGCTTTCAAATCGGTTGTCTAAAATTGAGTTAACCCATACTTTATACGACATATATGGTTCTGCTCACAGAAAATGTGCTAAAATTTAGTTAAAAGTGTGCAAACATATTAGCCATTGTGTGGTTAAACATACTCAAGTTATTAATAGTGTAGTTGCAAACAATAGACGTTTTGTAGTAAACCAAAATGGGTCCATCATTGTCCCTATAGTTTGAAGTGCCTCTCATGTTATTGTTGATCGTTATTTTCTTTATCTTTTCGTCGTCCATATTACGGATATATATGTTATATCCGTTAATTGAATTAAAAAGTTTGTTGAATTCTGGTTCTTTCCACTCAATGTGTGCCGAAGAATCGTTAATAAGTTGAGCCTTTACACCAGTTGGAGTGAAAGCAACTGTTATATTGATTTAACTTTAAAATATCTATTTAATAACTGCATAGAAATACCTTCTTTAGCTTTTAATTCTTCAACACGTCTGCTACGGTAATAATCAGAATTACGAACTTTCGTTATTGGATAACATTGTGAAAATTGTAGAAATACGAAGAAGTGTAATATCAATATCATTATAATTTGCGACATTATTATTATTTTGGGTTAAACTTTAATTATTAGGTCTTATTGAAATAAAATTCGTATTTATCGAAATCTTGTTAATAAATAAATGCATTTTTCGTTCACAACAATTTATATTCAACAATCTAATCAAATAAATATATCGCGTATATTTATTTTTATGTAATTATTATTCTTAACTTGTTTACTAATATATTTACGGATTTCATATAAAGCACAGAACGTGACAGTTTTTCGCTATTATCATTATTTGCTTTAAGTTAACGATTTAAGGTCAGTTTATCTGAAGTAACTCTGTATTGTCGTTTGTTGTCAACTATAATACTGTCTTTATCAAGTTTTTTAGCTCACTTTGACGAAGTCAGCTATTGGACTGGACATGTCCGTATGTCTGTAACTCTGTCTGTCTGTAGACATTTTTTGACCGCAATAATCAGTCAAAAATGAACAAAATTGGGTCAAAGTTTGGCAAAAACTGTCAAAATGTGTCAAAATTGGCTTAAACAAGGGCAAAAAAAGGGCTTACATATGGTCAAAAATGACTGAAAATGGTTCTAATTTGGTCAATACTGACACAAAATCGGTTTAAAAATGGTTAATATCGGACCAAATATGTGTGTATTTTGGTGTCACGCGTCTTACTAGTTTTACTAAAACATGTTATGATACGCGCCTAATTATGTCTATAACACAAGTTGATGTTACCTCGTCGACAGCTAAACTAAGAATGAATAATAATATTCTTAACACTCAAATACTGAAGTACTATTTATAACAATGTTTAAAAGCACATAAAAATTTTTTCGAAACAATAATAATTAAAAGTTTTGTTTTTTTAAAAATAGAAATCAATAACTTTAGCCAACAATAAAGTGATTTAAAGTCAAATTGAGCGCATTACAAATGTTCATTCTTGTTTGGTCTTAATAAATGTGTATAAACGTTTAATAAACACGTGAAACTTAATAAATACTTTAATGAGATTAATTTATATAAGTTCCATTGTACTAGTCTTGACTCGAAGTTGCTTAACAAAATAAAATAACTTAAAATTTTAGTTCAGTGTGTTCTGTTGTATAAAAATTTTGAATTGATGGCAAATTTTAAGATTTTTAATTTCTCTGAAGGATAATTGGATATATCAGTATTTAAAGATATACTAACATATAATCAGCGGCCATATAATTAATGTCGTTGAATATATCGAGATAATGTTTTTAAACTGATTGAACGTTATGGTGAATAATTTAGGCACTATTACTAGTATTCTACGATAGATATGTCAATTTGCATTTTAAAGCTCGTAATCTTTCCATTTCATTTTTAACCAATTCTACAGTTGGCGTTGATTTCGGTTGGAAAAATAAGTTATTAATGCATAAGCCACTTGATCTCTGTCTGTCTGTCCGTCCGTCCGTCCCTGTGTTCGCAGTTGTATGTTAATAAAGGCAATCCACCGAGTTCATTTATTAATAAAGAGAATTTGAATTTTTCCATCTTAGATAAGAAACTAATATATATGTTAGATATGCTTGCATAATCCTATAGAAAAATTAGCTCTCTATGAATGTGTCGTTCGTGTTTTTAATTGTGAGTGGCTTTTACTTTTACTTTTTCTTTTTGTTTTTTTTTAAATTTTACTTTTGCTTTTACAACTACAAGAAAAAGTAAGACAAAATTTCACATCTTTTACTTTTACTCCACAAAAAGCGAAACAACACTAATGATAAGTATAGGAATTATTGAAATGATAATAAGGACTGAAAAATAGCTCTTAATTTTTTTTAATGATTAATGTACAGTGAATTACATAAGCGATTATGATAATATACTTTTACTTCTGTAGATGGCAAAGATTTCGTCCTTAAATCTATTAAACGGAGCTAAATAATAATAAACTAAATTATATTTTTCCAGTTACAAAAATACACAAAATTGTTAAAAATTAGAAATATACTTAATAAACAAATTTAATATTATTTTGAGTTAAACTTTAGTTTGAATACTAATTTAAATTTAAATTTATAAAAGTGTACAATAATTGCAGCAACATTTACCAGGATAGTCGGGAAAATAAACAACCTTATTATTTCCATAAATAAAAAACATTCCCTCCTCGGAATCGTATTCATAGATTATTGTGGCAATATTAACCACGTTAAGCGTATGCATTTGCTCAATAATTGTCGAGCAATCCGTTTCGTATTCCATATTCATATAATCAAGCAAATCGATAGATGTCTGTTTGACCCTTAAATCCGGGTAATCATACAATGGCGTGAGCTTCGGCGCACTTTCGTACACAGCTGTAGGGCCTTGTTCTTTACTGCTTAACGCTTTAGTAACAAGTTTATTGGGAAACTTTCCAATAAAATCGTTGATAACACAATCTTTCGTATAGGTTTTGAACGTTACACTCAATTCTAAATAAGACTTAACTTTTCCTATGCCCAAACAGTTAGTGCATCGCCTTCTTCCAGATCCGTGACACCACGAACAATCTCTCCATTGCGTAGAAGTTTGATTATCACCATTGCTGTCTCTAACTGTTGTTGTGTATCTCGTTCCTCCAATGCCATCACACCAATTGCACGTTACTTTTCCGATGCCGTTACAATTGTCGCATAATACAACTTTTTCGGTGTGTGGCATATTATAGCTACGCGTCTCATCTACGAATAATTTTGGATTTACGATTTGAATGCTCCATAAAGGAGGAGTATCACCATTTTCAATATCATCGACAACACCTCCTAAATAAGGAACGTTTTTCCGGACTGATTCACGTTTTTCGGTGAACGATTCAATATGATATGTATAAGCATTATTAATTTCAATCCGATTAATATTAATGCGTTTTATTGGTTTTGTTGACGCACAGCATTTATTAGACACGTATTCACGTAATAATTCAGTTGCTTCAGCGTCTGTTATTATATACTGTTCGGACATATTTGAATCACTTTTATTTTAATCTGGATTTTATTGTAGAACCTTTCTATGAAATTAAAAATATTTTTGTTATAAATATCTTTACAATTTTCTGTAAGTATTGTTTGTTTTGAATTAGAAAAATTAATTTTATTTGAGACATGTTTTTAAGAGTCTTTATAAAAGTCAAATAAATTCTGTAACAGTTACTGCCAATTATTATCTGGCAGATAAATTACCGACCTATTGAGTATTAAAGCTAAAAGTTCAACAATATAGAGATAAATCTATCTGAATAAAAGTAATATTAAACGTAAAGGGTGTCAAATCATAATACTTGCCATTTGAATAAGTTTTATATTTTAGCATAGATTTATGTTTCATATAGAAAGACCCACAATTAAGTGATCTGCTTTAGCAACACATACACATTCAGCACTAATACGTATGCGTTGCTATAGTAATCTCCTAAATCTGGGATCTCTTAATTGTGGTTTATACTATATACCAAAATAAAGCTAATACTTAATAATTGGCGTTTAAGCAATATTATATAAACCAATTTTGCGTTTTTGAGTTATAAATTTATTAAACTTAAAATACACTAATTGATAATAGAGCACGAGATCTAACAAAAGTTTTTAAAAAACTATATTAATACATATAATATATATTAACTTTATATAATGCTCAACCAAATTTTAAATTAAATGCGCAATAATCATGATAACCAATAGTATGATTTATTAAAGTTTGCCATATAACAATGAAATGCTAATATTATTTCCAGTTATAAGGCAAATTTAAATTAAATTATAGTCAGTTAAACTTAAAACAAAAGTAAAAGAATGAATCAATTACCAAATCGAAAATCATCATATATTGTCGACAGTTCTATTAATCAAGATTTTTTTGTTAGCATAATTATAAAAACTTTAATTTGTTATATTTTAATTGAATTCTAAAATTTAGATACTGATTTAATAGAATACACAAGTTTATATTATATCCACTTGAGATTGCCATCAAATATCTAATATCAATTTTATGGTACCAAGAAAAAGCAATACATAATCTTAATCTTAAGGTTGGTACTTCAGAGAAGCTGTTATTCAAGTACAATTGCACGTACGTAATAGTTGGTAAGACTTGACCAGTTAATTACAGGATAGCAGAAGAGAAAAGACCAAATAAAGTCAAATCGACGCGTAAGAAGATTAAAAAAATTTCATAGCGAAGATGTAGATTTTTATTAGATTTTATTTAATGAATTTTATTAAGTATTAAAATTTTAAGTGAAGGGGAATGTAAATAACAATTAAAATAAAATAATTAAATAAATTAAACTTACGGTAATCATGATGAGTATAGTATATACAATGAAATGATGATGTGAAATATTATGAGATATTTACAATGTGTATGAGTTGTGAATCATAAATAATTGTGAAATATATTTTTAATAATTTAATGAGATTAAATAAATATGTTAATGATAAATGTATTTTATTAGATAATGATAATGTTATTTATAATGAACAATTAAAGAAATAATATGATAGATGATAATTACAATGATATGTTAAAAAGTATGTTATGATGTTATGAAATGTATTATGACAATGAAGTGTAGGCAATTGATAAAGGATTCAGGTGATTTTCATATGGATAGCCTCCCAGGCTAACCATATATAAGATCTAACACTTCCATTGTAAAAGAGAGTTTTTTTACTGACGATTAGTCATTATTTTTGAATAAAGTTTTTTTAAGTAAGTTGCCGTTTCATTTATTAAGTAGTAGTGGTGCCGATTTGGTGCCAGGCGAGCGGTGGCGTGTCAATGAGACACGCTACCCGATGGCTCGCGGAGTGAGAAAGTAGGGCGACGGCCCTAAAGGTTTCTCGATTAGAGACCGTGCGGCCTCAAAAGCACGGACACAGACAGCCTGTAAGTACCCGACCCGTCAGGACAAACCGGTGTCAGAGAGCTAGCCGGAACACTATTCTATCCCGGGTACAAAGGGGTTGCGAATGCAACTAACCCTTGGAATTTGTGGTGGTGTTCTGTCCGGCGCTCACAATATAATTAACGACCATGTTTTGGCCGTAAGTTAAAACATGGATTTTTTTATCAAAATTAAACTCAATATTGTTAACGATATCGTAATTTATAACAAATACAAGTTATAGAATAATGAAAATATTGAATAATTAGCCATTAGCTTAAGAAACAGCTCTTCATTTAAAGTAACATAAAAATAATATTTAATTAAAGCTATGAAAAATACAATTATAATTAGCCATGAAATGCGAGTTTCTCTTTTTGAATGTTTTCTTTGCATGTTAATCAAATAATGAATTAGAAAAAAGAAAGTGGTTTTATCTTAAAAACTATGAAATGATTCAATGTATGATTTATTCTTATCCGATAACTAACTGTTTGTAATATAATTTATTAGATTAAATGTATTCTTTGAAAAATAACTGATCGGATTCTGGATTAGATCTTAACTCACAGAAATTTAAAAATTAGTTTATAAATCCCATTAAAAAATATATATTTTAAGAATTTTTTTAATTTTTTGCGAAGTCTGTATTCCAGTCGAGAGCAATGGATACAATGGACCCATAAGCTCCAACGCTATCAGTTACATCTGATCCATTAATTTTATGGGTTTATACGTTGCGAAGTTAGGGTAAGAATACAGTATACTATATAAGTTTAGTGTAAGCAGTACTCTCTTTATTCGAAATATGGATAATCATTGGAAGAAGCAAATTATTATAAATATTCACAACTCTGCCATAAATTAAAGCCGAGTTTTCGAACATTTGTGGATTAATCATTTCTTAAATTTCTGAATCTTCACTGTTAATAATAATATCGGTGATAATCAAACTGCTTTATGTAATAACGAAATGATTGTTGCATTGTCAACATAGTCTAATCAGAAACCTATTTAAAGAAAATGTTGATTTGTTAATTTTCAATTTATTAATTATAAATATCAAACCTTTTTTAAAAAAAGTGTATTCCAAGAATATAAATGAAACCCACTAATTTTAATAATAAAACTAAAATGCATATAATAGTATAATATGTATTTTAAGAACCTATTCATTTCTGTGTGAATGAGGAGTAATTAAGTTTAATACAATTTAAAAAACTTACAACAGCGAAAATCTCATTAACGTCGCTTAAGTTATACATATAACTGTTCTAATCAAATGCAAACTCTCCGTAAACGCATTTTGGTTTCTTTGCATGAATGCCATACAGGTATTGTTCGAATGAAGTCCATTGCTCGGAGTTATGTATGGTGGCCTAACATTAATGCAGCGGTGGAGGAAGTGGCCAGATCATGTTTTCAATGCTCTCAAGTTCAATCCTCAACTGCGAAAGCTACAATACATCCATGGTCTTACCCAGAACGTCCGTGGCAAAGAATACACTTGGATTTGTGCGGGCCGTTATATGGGAAGATTCGGTTAGTCGTTGTGTACGCGTATTCGAAATGGATAGAAGTAGTACACTACGCATCAATGCCTGATTAATCACAGGTTATTCGTTCATTATTATCTATTTTCTCACGTTATGGTTTACCGGAAGAAGTGGTCAGCGATAACGGTTTACTTCGTCTCAATTTTCAAAGATCTGCATCGAGCATGGAATACGACATCGACGTACCGCTCCATATCAACCAGCTTCAAACGGTGAAGCCGATCGATTTGTGCGAACACTAATGGATTGTATGCGACCTTTTGGCGATGTTAAGGATTGGGAATCTGCGGTTCTCAAATTAATATTCACTTATCGTACTACAACAAATATAACTACTGGCAAGACTCCTGCAGAATTATTATTCGGTCGACAATTGAGAATTAAGTGGGATTTACTATGGCATTCCCATCGAAGTAATGTAGACAAAGCTCAGGAAAGACAAAGGAATATTCCGGTTAAACCAGATAGGAGTTTAATCGTTAGTGATCCAGTTTGGGTTCGTGTTTATAGGCGCAATAGCAAAAAGTGGATTCAAGGTACAATTACCGAAGTACTTGGTCCTAGAAATTACAAAGTTACTACTACGATTGGTATGTGGAAACGCCATATCAACCAACTTAGGAAGAGATTACGAGACGTTAACGCCCCGTCATCACTTCCCGAAGTGGATACATCCAACACTACTACTAATCCTGAATCAACAGATGACTCAATGGAAGAATCAATCGGTAATGAAGATGATTCAACAGAATACGCAACTGATGACATAACAGAACAAGATTCAGAAAACACATTAGATACTACTTCTGAATCAATTCCAACTCAACGAAGGAGTAAGAGACAAACCCCTCCTCCAAATCGATATGACCCTTCAATTAATTAAGTTCATATCTGCGGTGGAGGAAATGTAGTGTATGTGCTATTAGTCAATACACTACATGTATATGCTTTTATAGATCATTCTTTATTACAAATAGTGCATAGGCGCTGAGTATTAGTATTCAATGTATAAACTTATTAGTCATATATTGTAAGGCTTAATCATTATTCACTTCAATATATTATCACTTGTATGTAACTCATTATACAGTTAACATAAAATACTTATCGTGCTGATTTCCAATCGTTATTATTATACTATAGTATTTCCTATGTTTAACATGCAGTTCACTTACGTGAACATTGTGGTAACTTTCTCGTGAGTCTTCAGGGACTATCACGTGTGTTCTTCGGGTCCTCATTAGTCCAGCATCACTATACTATTACTACTTGGATTGTAGTGGTGTCCGATACCAGCCATATTACTACTACTGCTCGGGATACACTACATAGCGAGAATTGATTATGCATAGTGATGGGCAACGCTTGAGCGGATGGCGCTCGGTGCTGAGCGTGAGCGACGAGCGATAGATTTTCAACGAGCAAGGGCGTGTGCGCGAGCAACGAGCGTATATAAAAAATATATTTATAAATTTTTTATCTGACTTTGACAGATATATGGATTTGGGTATGTCCGTCTGTCCGTCTGTCCGTCCGTCTGTCCGTCTGTCCGTCTGTGCACACTCATATTCTAATTAAGGGATTTTTATCTTTACTCTAATAAAGGGATTTTACCAGTTTCTTATGTTAATAAAGGGAAATTATCGATTTCTTATTCTAATAAAGGGATTTTGACCTATTTCTTATTTTAATTAAGGGAAATTACCGATTTCTTATGTTAATTAAGGGATTTTCAGGTTAATAAGGTTAATAATTGCCACTAACT
>JAQIXJ010002055.1:0-17299 GCA_034700185.1 Phthiracarus laevigatus | reverse complement strand
GGCTCTGTTTAAATTTTGAAAATCAAATTTTATGGAATTGAATAGCATTGCTTGCTTCTACTTCCCATTCTTTCTCTGAATAAAACAAAAGAATCTTATGAATTGGGCTAATTTTGTTGGTTTACTTATAAAAAGTTTTTTAATGTATTATTTTCCAGCTATTGTTTTTTGCAAGCAAAATCAAATTTATCCGTTGGATTGCAATATAATTATCGATTCGATTAATAATTTAAAATATTAAAAATTATGCAAATTATAATATATAATTAACTCCAAATGATACAAATTGCTTTTTAATTTAGATACTTATCAAATTTAAAAGCCATGAGATAATTTTGAAAACTTTTAAAACAAAATGGAATTCAAATTTATGCAATGAAAGTACATAAATAATGTAATATAAATCAATCATAAAAATACAGAACTAACCAATTTTGGAATATTTTACTGCAATTATTGGATAATTTTAAAGAAAAATATAGAGAAATTGTCGGTTTATTTAACTAAAATGGTAGAATTATTATCAAATTTTAAGAGAACTTCTAACGAAACTAAACTAAAAATTTATTTCCTTTTGTATCCAATATTTTATGTGAACTAATATTTCGAATCTGCAATGTTTGTAGATAATTTGTTTTTGGAAAATTATAAATATTGAGAAAAAATGTTTTATGATAAGTGTCTGACTGTATAATTTATAACTCCTTATAATTTATAGTACGCGGGAGAATTTTATTGTGCTAACTTTAGTTAAAGCTTTAGAGATTGAACGATAAATTTTATTAAATTTTATTAGTTAATAAAAAAAACTTTCGCCATTAATTCACTTTAAAATAAGTCTATATAAATTACTAAATTTTTTGTTTCTAATGATTCTCATGACTAATTTACTGAAACAATAAAGTAATAACTTAACATTTCATACCAAAATTGTATTACCAATAATGTTAAATTCAATTTTCTAATTGTTTTAATTATTTAATTCAACGGAAAATTGATACAATATTATAGGAAAAAATTGACAGATAATATATAACAGTAAAATATCCCGAATATTTTTATTTAAAAAAACCAAGCTCATTTTTAAAATGGCAACAAAATACCATTCGATAGGATAAAGAACTATTAAGAGCATTTTGGTGAGGTATCGGTCTAAGAGCAGATAATACAATTTTAACTCTGCGACATTTAATAGAATTCTCATTGCTATCAGTTTATATACTGGCAGAATTCAATAGCAGCTAAGCTTAAAATACGAACGGTCATCAACGCTGTTCATAACTCGAAGAATTTTTTTTATCAGTTTGCGGGTCTGGCAAATGTGATTTATCTCAGTACGCCAGTCAGTCTTAAGAAAGAGCTGATTGAAACTACTAAAAAAAGTTAATTTCAGAGTTAAATGAAAAAACTTTTCTGCTGAACTTGTTACACTCTTTTCAACCATAAAAAATAGTGAATGAAAGTTATTTTTTCCAAACTAAAACGAATAATAACTCGAAAAATATATATTTGAAAAGAAAGTTTGTTTTGGGAGCAAAATAAAGGCGAACTAATATCCGAGACTAACAATAAATTTTCAATTTTTTAATTTTCCATTTTTATATTTTGCGAGAGAAAAACTAACAAATGGAAAAGCGGGGAAAATTGAACATTTCAATGGAGGAAATATATGACCAATTTTATGCTACATATATCATCGTTTGCAATCATTACGTGAATTGTTGGATTGGGTTGTTTTTTAAGGAAAAAATAACCAACAAAAGATGAAAAATATTTAACGTTATATTTAATTCAATAATAAAAATCTATAATCCAATAATAGATTAACTAAACTTTGTTTTTAAGTTTTATGTTAAGTATATCGTACATGTATTAATAGACGTTCACTTAAGTCGATTAAATGGTTTTATCCGTGTATCGCACAAAAATATTAGATTGCATTATATTAAAAATAATTCAGTACGCTTTTTTATGCATAGAAATTGTATCAAAAATTGGAGTCACGTAAGCTAATGATCCATTTTTATTTCAATTTCAAACAAAGATGTGGCGATATTAACTGAAATGAACATAAATTTCCGCGTAAATAATAAATTGTTTTTGTCATGGTTGCTGTATTTTAAGGAAAATATATTTTTTTAAATTGTTGTTTTTCTGTATAATATAGGACTTTATTTCGCGAAAGTAAATGTTATTGAAGTTACTTTATTTATGAAGTCTGACTTTTTCGAAAAAGTTTGTTTTCGCAAAAATAAGCTAAATTCAATTAAGTTTTTGCAATCATTATTAGTTGTCGTCAAATTTAAAGTCTTTTTAAAATTTGGGTGTGAATTATTCAAGTGCTCAATACTTGCTTAAAAAATTAAACCAACACAATTAAAATAGATTTTAAATAGATTTACTTAAATAAAAATTCATCTTTAATAAACTTATAGCTGGGTATGAAATATTTTCTCGCGCATAGGAAAAGGATCCACTTTTATTTTTTTTGTTAAAATTCGACTTAATGTACAGCTAAAATAGTACGTGAACAAAATACAGTGTTGAAAATATAAATTATTGAAAATGTTAGTAAAAGTGTTAGTTACCACCATAGTTACCCGAGGTCTGAAGTCCTAGGAGTGGGTCAGATTCTGACTATTTCAAGGAGGTTCTAAAACACATCGGATTTAAACAATTTTTTGGTCTTCTTTTTTAGTCTTCTTCTTCATTTTTTTCCAAAAAAATACCACTTTCTAAATATATTCTCGATTTTTTGGTGAACTTTTCCAGAATTCTAGGAGAGGATCAACCATCATGGGCAAGCAACCCCTTGGGTAACTATGATTACAACAAAAGACAGAAAAACCTAATTAAAAATTTCAAAGGTGTAAGTTTTAAATACATTAGTGAAATCTTTTTCTACAACTTCACTGCAATTCCATTCCTTTGTGAATAGTTTTTCTACAATTGGGAAAATATTTGTAATAAGCAGTGTTAAATGATTCAGTTTCCAAATTTAATAAAAGAATTGAAGGATATGGCAAATATAAGTGAACAATACATTTGTAAATTTTAATATTAAACTTAAAGGATAATTATTGGCTAATAATTTAAGTTTAATCAAATTTAATTCTTTATTTATATAGTTTTTATCATTAGAAAACTTATACAATCTTTCATTTAAAGACCGAATAACTGATACCTTATGAGACTTAGGATTATTTGAAATAAAATTTAAATAACGTTTATGATTGATTGAGTAGGTTTATTATATACTTGGCACTCTAATTTATAATGAGTTCTGAAGTGAAAAAAAACATTTATAAAATAAAATGAATATACTCTATAAAATAAACTAAAGATGAAATAAATAAGTTTTATAATAACTCTGATTGGAATTTATGTATGATTTAATTGTTTACATAAATATGATGCCTCTCATCTAAAATATAAACGATTAAAGCCATTAATAATGATTACTGTAAAGTAATGGAAACACTGCAGTGTCTGGCATTAGACATAAAAGTACATTGAAATTGTGTGCATAATTATGTTGTAGTAAAATAATAGTTTCATAAATTTTAAAATGAGCTCAAACAACACAAATAAAAGTTTTTCAATATTAAACCTTCTACTAGTTGCTTGCAAAATCCATAATTGAAATTTAATTTGGAAACGTGAAACTAATAAATCCATATCTTTGAGTAAACTTCCCAAAAAACAGTTTGAACTTTTAATTTGTTACTCACTATTCTAGAAAGTGTGCATTACATGATCTAATTGTATGTGTGATTACATTGTGATAATCTAATCCAACCATTTGTTGAGAGCAATTTTCATTATTATTGTTACTTAAAGCTTGATTTAATTCATTTGGCATATTTTTAGCAAATTGTAAAGCATTTTCAGTTATTTAGTTTATCAGCTTCTAAATTAAACCACAATCTATTTCATTTTATTTCCCATTTTTATTGTTTTATTAAACGTTCAAAGTTTTAACTGATTATATGTGGTAAAACGTATTACAATATTCAAATAATACAAATATTATTTTGCTTTAAATAGAATATTATCATTATATGTACATTTCTGGTATTTTTTAATCACTCTTGTTATTAATATTTATGCATTTTTGTTTCAAATAGTGCACTAAATTAAAACTTTAGTTAATATTTATGTCATTCTTTCATAACAAGTAAATTTCTTCGTGAAAATTTTATATAATTGCTCAAAGAAAATTAGATTAACTTTAGTCAAAGATTATTTTACTCTTTATTAATAAGGCAACGCAAAAATTATTTTATATTATAGCTATAGTTCATTGCTCCTGATAAATGATACAATTGTTTTAAAATTGAAATTATTTATATTCATTTAAAAAACAAATGTTTGCAAATTAAGGGCTATCTTTCTAAAACAAATAATACATTAAACAACATTGATAAATGTCATCGCAATTATAAATTTCCCAATAATTATTAACACGCATTCAGTTATGTTTACATATAAACAATAAATTATTTTTTAAAAATCCATTTTTCAAGTAAATTTATATCACTAAACTCTCAAAATGGTTTAAAGCATATACACATAAAAAAATGTAGGAATAAAAATAGAAAATTTCATAGATTCATTAATTAAATTGCCCGTAACATCAATCTTAATAATATGTTAGCGGAGAACAAGCTGATGGCAGTAACTAATCATTCAAAGATAAAAATTGATCACAGTTTGCGCTGTTTTGTAGGAAATATCATAAAATATGCCGCTAATACTTAGTCATTTAATTCCATCAATCAACGAACGAAATACTGCGGAGATAAACAAAATTAGGCAATCAATGTTTTTTTTTGTTACGCTATGCTATGACAACAACAATAATCCGTAATTGGAAAATCTGACGCATTTGCGATCGTTAATGTTAATCAATGATTAATTCTGATCTATTTTATAGGATTTATAATTTAGATGATTTGTTTGATGTCTTAATATTTTTATCGAGTGATTATGATAGCGAGGAAAAAACGGTCGATTCCAGTTGAGAGTGAAAGTATTACGATAATTTATTTTTTCGGATTTATTAATGGAAAACTGACATTTATAATAACCTAAATAAAATTGGATTTCTTGTTATAGTAGGGATAATAAGAATAAAAAATTTTAAAAAGCATTTAGTATTTAGCCGATTCATATATTTTTGAAATTTATTTTAGATCTTTTTTTCGGGACAAGATTTAAAAACGTACTTAAAATCTAGAGAAGTTTAATCTTTTAAACATAACAGTAACTTCAATTACCAGAAATATTAAGCAGAAATATATCCCCATTTGTTTTTCACAGTCGTATAAATTAACATTGAAATTGATAACAAATTACTATATTTTAATAATGATCTGTGATTCAAACTTTTAATTAAGAAATTGTTGTACAAAAATTTTAGCTTTATATATAAGTATTAAAAGCGTTAAATTGTGGTGTAAATATTTGATTCCTTAAATTTTAAATGATTTATACTTTTCAATGATTTCAAATAAATATAAACACATTTCAGTGGAGCAAAAAAAAACAAAATACATGTTTATATATATTGTGCACAGGATTTTGATCTATAATTTCTAAAGTTTTCTTTTAGGTTACATATAAAGAACTGTTTTTGAGTTTAAGAATAACAAAGAAGAGAATGAAAGAAACTCTGCCTTTTAACATATACTGTATTCGATTATTGTTTTTGCAATGCACGCAATCGATAAATATCGTTATACAAATAAAGTTTGACAAACTGATTGACCATTTATTCGTTTTTCGAAATTCAATACATAAGATTTTCGTGTCCATATTTTGCAATAATGCGTAAGCGATTTTGACAGCAAGAATAGGAAAATAAAACAGTGTCAGTGTTATTGTAATGCGTGCCAAATATCTAATAGTATAATATTAGAAATTGAATCAACAATACTAAACAAAAAGCTAAATCAAACAACTAAAAATAGCTAAAAAAAGGAAATAATGCACGAATATATTGATATTTACGGGAATAAATATTAAAATATTACCTTATACTAAACATAAAAAAATGGTTTGAAACCTTTAAAATTGAAGTGAAAACTTGAAGCTTGAGACAGAACAACCGTTTAACAACTCAAAATTTTTGGATTGTTTTGAAATCATGAAAACCCCTCTCTATAGTTATATGAATACGAGAATGAATGCATACCAAAATCGGACCTATTGTCAAATTGATGAGCGTCCGACTTAATTTTTTGGGAATTAGTGACCCAAAACAAATGTTGTGAACGAAAGAGTGCAGCAGTGTTTACTAACTGTACGTTATTTTGCGTAACCAATGTAAACATATACTTACGAGCGTAAGCTTGTGTGTGTGTGTGTGTACGACTTAACCACTCAAAATGATTAATTTAATCAATACTTCGTATACAACTAATTTTAATGCGTTATCAATACATATTTTGTATCGATTACGTGTAAACTAGTTTTTTATCGAATAAGTGACACACATTTTCGTAACCGTTGCAGTATTTTATACTTGTTATGCGTTTTGAGTCAATGTTTCGTCTCAACGAAGATTATAATCGATTAAAATTTGGGGATTGAATTCCGTTAAAAACAATGGTATTAATCTAATATAATGTACTCATTCCTCGACCTTATCTACGATATCAATTGGCATTTGTCGAGACCATTGAGCGCTCGTTCACAAGGTTTGCTTTGCGTTTCCATATTTCAAAACACTATTCTTGTGGCATATTATTCCGATGGTTTAATATTGATCTTTTTTTTTTGTTTTTCTCCCATTATATTTGCATTATATTAAAATAATTTTAAAACTATAATAAGCTAATCGAGTTTGTAGTGATTGATGTGAAATGTGAATATTATCGAAATGTGAAATGGGATTTAAAAGTTTATAATTTTTTTAATGGTTTTACAGAACTGGGATTCGTTGTGGTATCGGCCGTCAAATTTTGGACAGATTTACTAATTCGCCATTTTGTTACCGCAAAACATGTATCGCAAGATGACATGCTATTCTTCGTCCGAAAACGTCCGATGAATGAGACTCGCTATTCATCGCAATACGAGGTTTGAACATTGATTTAAATAATTAGCGTTACTTACTTATATGATTTCACACATGACACAGACGCACATTGATGTGTACCGAAACGACTCGAATAAGTTGCCGATCGGCGACACACAAATAGACTGGGAAGAGACGCTCTATTTGAACGTAATAATGCAGAAATTCGAGTATAGCATAACGTGCGCGGTGTGTGTGTCCGCAACCGCATCGAAACAGTTGCAGATCGTCAACAAACACACGCAAAAAGTGTTCGCTTCGCCCAGTTTTCGGTCGATGGACTGTAAAGGAGACACCGAGCAAATCTCTTATCCCAACATATTTTTCGCTATCGACAGCTACGACGACGTACGCAATTATTTTTTAGTTTTAGTTCCCGAACAAATAATTATCGATAATTAATGAGGTTTTTTTTCGTTGACAGTTATTATCAGAAATTTTAGTGAGAGAAGGAGAGATGATATGTGTGGAGCTGTTAGCAAAGGATCGTTACGGCGAAACGCAAGGCATCATATTTCTTGGGTATATCGAGTATCAATCGCTAAAAAGAGTTTATGACGCCAGAGTTAGTTTTTGATTTTAATTATACTTATTTTGCGACCATTAAGGATCATTGAACCGCTTAATTATTGATTTAGGCGAGCATATCATCGCGTATTTGCCGCAAATCACCGCAATCTTACTTCCAGGGTCAGCAGCGAATCGAATTTGTTCGGATGAAGGGTCCGTCGGGTAAAGGTTTGGCCGAAATGGCTGTCACTAAGCAAAGAGTGAAATGCGACGCAACCACTACAGGCTCCAGTTTGTCGTTAATTGATTTCGAAATGAAACCAACACCGAAGCCACGTCTTTCGTCAACCAGTTTCGAAATGGACGATCAAATGGAGGTTTATATTCATTATTTTTGATTCTGTCTCGATTTACAATGTTTTTTCTTCGGTTATTGATTTTTTTTATTTCTTTGAAAGGTATTGCCAGAAGCGAATTCTGCGTTATTTTCTTATTCCGCGCCATCTTATGATAATCACGATTACTGCAATGCACCGCGAAGAATGTCTGATGTGAGTACAAATTTAAAAAACTATATCCGTGGTTGGAATGAGAAAAAATTCAAGAAATCTGCGTCGATTAACGATGGTTTGTGCAATAGTATTAGCGAAATCGAAGCCACAGACTTTAGAAATGGTAAGTTTTAATAATATTGCAATGCTTTTATTTTATCATATTTTAAACATATTAGTAGTATTTATTTATTTATGATATCAGTATTATTTTTATAAAAGAATTTTTTAAACTTTTGGCTAACAAACCGATTATTTTAGATATCCGAAGTTTTTAAGTTTTCAATTTATAGAACAGTTTTTAATTTTATCCATTTGAAAAATGGATTTTGTTTTCGTGATTGCTCTTAATCATAAAATCACAAAATTAATATGATATTTATCGAAACTTCAAACTCATTTTAGTTTAGATGCATCATATTTAACTTTTCAATCACAAATAAATTAATACTGTACCGGTATAATGATAATAATAAAATTTAAATATAAAGTTCTGACGATGCGATTGACATCAATCACCAAATATTATCAAATATTATCCTGTAAGAGTTAAAAACTTATTACGGTATAGAAATATTAAACTTTATTTCTATGTTTTTTACTAACGTTTAAATTATTTTTTCTTCTGAGTTTGGGATATCTGTTTAATGAGTTATTTTTTCACAAAATTTCTGATAATAAAACAAATTTGCTCGTAAACTAGTGAGCAATTCATCGACATATGGCAAAACGTGGACAATGCGTAGTTTGCGGCATAACTTTTGGAAGGAAAACAAAACTGCGTGTTCTCCACCGCTTCACGCCTATATCACGTACATTACACTGCCGTGGCATCACATCATTACTGATCTCTTTTCCAATCGACAGCAATCGATATTAGCGTCTTAACTACTTATCCGTAATTTATTATTTTTTTGTACCGTAAATAAAGTTTTTTTCAGATATATCATATGATTATTTAAAAATTTTTAAATTTTTTTAGACTTTTTAAACAATTCGTTAAATTGACAAGAAGTTGACACTTCGACACTCCATTAGGTGCACATTTTTTATATTTATTATAGGAAAAAACGTAGGTATTTATTATAATAATGAGATTATTTGTTTCTGTGTTATTTCGAATGAATTTTTTATTTCGATGTTTTTTGTAGCGATTCTTTAATAAAAAAAAAAGTATTTGAAATTTACCGTATTTGAAATAATTACGCATCAAGTTTAACAATTATAATTAATTTTTAAATTAATAAATATTAATAATAACTAAATTAATTGGTGAGTTTTGTCTTTTTTAAACTTTTTTATGTAATTGAAGTTTTGTCGGTTCCACACGTTGAAACATTGACGGCACATGTGCTTTGTGTCAGTACTAGTTTCGTTTGGGTTTGAAAATTGTCCATTAAATCTTAAATTGTTGGTTCGAGTACTACAAAATTTTGTTCTTTTAATTAATAGTTTATAAATTGGTATCGAGCATAACGAAAATAAAATCGAGCTCTTGTTGAACCCGTGGTGTTTAATCAATTATCAATTTATTTTGGTTCTTAAATCGTAATTTTAATAATGAAAATTTTCCAATTCAGATTACTTTATTGACGTTACTATAATCGCGTAAAATTTTGTTAAATTAGCGTTATTTTTGCTTGAATTTTGTTGTGAATATCTGCAGTATTTATAAATTTTGATATCGCAAAAAAATTAATGCGTATTAAAATAATAGTTGAAAGCTAAAAATGCGTAAATATGAGTAAAACAACGATCGCTGCGCTGAACAGCAATGTCTAAACGCATTTGAGGAAACAAAGATTGATGCATTGTTTTGGGCCTAATGGATCTGTTTTGGGTCAAACGTCACACACACGCTCCACTAAAAATAGAGACAGCAAACTAAAGCACGTCAGCCGCTATTTTTCGCTGGCTATTTCATTCTATGCGCAATTTTATCGTTGAAAATTTTAGTTTTTTCTTTATAAAATTGGCCAATTATTCAATTAAATGTGACAGTTTTTGTTGTCCAACGATTTTTCATCGTTAGTTTGATTTCTAATAATCACTAAATTTTGAAAAAATCATGTTTTGCGGCATAAAAACAGGAACGACATCGAGTAATTCTTTAAAAATAGAGTGATATAGTAGAGTAGTATAAAAGAGTTGTAAAAATAGTCTATACGTTTAATTAAAATTTCCATCATCTCAAATAATTAAATTATTTTAGAAAAAATAAATTTTAAAGTAATTATGATACGAGCTATGTATGATTATTTTGTTGTCTCTTCCAACGGCAATCCAATATCGATCTGAATGGCTTCAAGCTTTTGCGAATGACCGGCGATCTCTTGCTTATTACTAATACTTTCATCAGTCATGTCGTAATCATTGTCCATATTAGCGACACAAGCGCGACATAAAAACCATATCATCGCCATATAGAAGCCAAACGCTAAACTAACTAACGCTATACCGAACACGTCGATGATTAAGTCGACCGATGAAGAAACTGTAGTGTACGCTACTGTCATATTATCACTGATATCCGTTGTTTGTAAAGTTACTATACATCGAATATAATTAATTATTCGAACAAAGTTTAAAATCATTCATATAATTACTATTATGGGTGGCATCAGTGGCCCATTCAGTTGTATTATTTAGTGTTATTTCGGACCAATTCGTTGTCGGAAATGTGAAATTGTTGATTAGTGTTGTAAAGTTGTCGGTTGCTGACCAGTATGTGGTTTCGTTTAAATTCGATGACATTTTGAAAGCGCTTAGGCGTTTGTACTCATTCAAAAAACTAATTATATTGATTGGAAAAGTTTGATAACTACTGTATTTTGATTATAACTTGACTTAAGTATTAATTATTTAAATTTTTTTGTGGGTTTATTATACATTGTTACTCACGAGAAAATAGCCAACGCGCTGCACACGTTGACAACAATATTTATTTTATTAAAATTGTCCATATTAATTGTCTTTATATTTATTTTGTAAATAAAAATATAAATTCTTTAAAACAGTATTACAGTAAACCTTTTCATGTTTTGTAGCTTTCAGTGAACACTAGCACTTTCACCAGCAAAATGGACCAAACTTTTGCTATGTATTGGCAATTATATTTGTGAAAATATGATCTCTCATGTAAAAACAATTTTATTTAATATAAACAAAACAATAATCATATTATGTTTTTGAAATTACATAAAAGCAAATGTGGGAGTGTACATAGAATATTTTAATATATACATTCTTAATAGTTAGTTAGCTGATTCCATTATCCAAAAAATATTCATTTTCTTTTTTATTTATTTAGTTAGACTACTGTAGTGTAACACTATATAACATGTCATTCCTTCCTTCTCATTAACCCGTTATAGCTATTATAGCCATTATAACTCTCCGTATTGTTTATCTTAACCTTAATATATTGTTGAATGTCCTGCATATTTCTTGCTCACAACAATATTCTTTCTTTGTTAAACAATTTTTTTGTTGGTATTTTTAGGTAATATAAGTAAAAATAGTTCTTTACAATATAGTAGGAGAACGTGACAGAAAGAGAAATCATTTAAATTATATAATACTAGTCCAACACCCGCTTCGCGGGAATGAATACATTTTTAAACCCGTATAACATTTTATCTTATCTATATACTGCACTCGGTATATATTGTTTAATTGTTGCATTTCACAGTTTAATTATTTCGTAATTCCGAACAATATGCTTAACTCTTGGGCGCTAATTGTTATAAAAAACCGTTTTATTTTGCTTTTTTAATTATTTAATAGTATCCTTAAGTAGTATATTTTATTACTATAGGTGACCGTAACATATTGTTTGTTTTATTGTTAGGTAATATCGTTTAAGTAGAATATTTTAATACTATAGGAGACCGTGACATTTTAAATAAATCTCATTCTTTTCTATATAATACAATATAGCGAAACGGAAACGTTTTTAAAATAATGTACAAATCCGGTACTTTTTTCAAAACCATTAAACCCGGAACCAATTAACCAATTAGTTTATATTTAATAGAAATTAATATATAAATCTTCCAGTTATATGATCAAAGGAAAAAAATCGTACTTAAAAATGGTATTTACCAGGAAATCTCTTTTCCTTAGTTATAAGTTAAATAAATTTAATATAACTTATGCCTTACGTAAACTGCAACAAAAATTATTTTCAAGCCGTTATCTATGCAAAAAAAAACCGGCTTTGCGGGAATAAAATTTATTTAATTTTTTTAATCCGCTCAAAAAATCAGCAATAATTAGATTATCTCTATAATAACCCGTATTGTTTTATATTTGTTATTGTTGAACATACACGTTATACTTATATATTGTTTTATTGTTGTGTATCCAACATTTCTTGCCTTACACAATAAATTGCTTCTCTGGGAAATAATGTTTTTATGCCCGTATAACTTTTTATATTTCTAATATTCGCGGTATATATTGTATTGCTACTATAGCCGGTATAACGTTTTATATTGGTTATTGTTGAATAAACCCGTTATGCATATCTATTTTTTATTGTTGAGTATCAAAAATTTGTTGCACGACACAACAATGCGCTTTGTCCGTCAAAAACTTTTTTGGATATTGTTAGGTGATAAAAGTAAAAACTGCGCTATTTTGTATTGTAGGAGAACGTGACAGAGAGAGAGAGATCATCTATTTAATTATATAGATATGATTAATAGTCCAATCGGGTGGCCTAGTTATAAAAAATTTTACTTTTTAGTGAATAAATATTCTGATATTCCAGAATAACAAAAAAAACTTTTTTCAATTTTTCGCCTAATGGTTGAAGTTTTGATTCGAGAAAAGGAAAAGAGAAAGAGATAATATGCTTAGTAAATGAAGTGTTGCCATAAATTTTCAATGATATGCTAATAAGGGACACGATTTACATATCTCATTGTGAGCGCCAAATCATATGTAAAGTAAAATACACTGCCTGTGATTTATTGCTATTTCACTCACTTGTCATTTCGGCTTTTATTCAATAGTATGTCGCATGATTCTCAACAGTTATGTTGTGCCAGTATATGTATAATAGGAAAACCTCAGATAAATTGTGTTCCTCGAGAGTGACTCGAATAAAATTAAAATGACAATATTGCCATTACGATGGCTAAACGCTACCATTAACTGTTACAGTATCTAAATCACACATAATAATGGGTCTAATGATCTAATGTGGTCCTAATAGCTCCTCAGAAAAAACAATTCAATTTAACAGATAACAGGATTTTCGTTTAATCTATAATACTCTTATATAGAATTTTTTAGATTAAAAATACGCTATATAGATATTATCGATTTAATTAATAGTGTTTGTTGTAAAAGATTCTATAAATTTTGAAGAGCGACACATATGTTTGCGCGCACACATACATTCAAATTTGCGACGCCATTCAAGATTTATTTAACCAAACACTATACTAAAGAATTAAAATCGCGTTTTTTAAATAAAAGAGCGCCTTTGTTCTAACAAATCAATTGCTTTTGTTAGCGTTTAGCATTTATTCGCTGAAGTGTGATGCATATATATTCAAATTGAGAAATCATTATAGCATTATCTGTGTAAATGAATGGCGCAATAAAAAAAACTTCATTTATTTTGCCAACAATTTTGCAGAAACAGTTTGAATGCAAATGTCATTTTGTTGTTTCTGCCTCAAGTCCTCGAGGAGTTTCTCCACAACCAATTGGAAAGGAAACAGTAGGCAACTGTGTATATCAAGCTTGTTGTTCTTGTACTCGTGAACAATGAATGTAATTCTGTATTGTGTGCACAATAAGGAGAGAGAGAGAGAGAATCGTGACAATAAAATTTATAGATTCAATTAAATGTCGAATGTCTTGGGTTTAAAAGAACTCGAATACCCATTACGAGTTATAAAAACTTTATTTCAATTTACAGTTTAATTTACAGATAATTAAAGTCGACATGAAATTATTCTTATATTTCGTATTTGTGTGCAATAGTTAAGTCTACTTTCGTTGGGAAAGTCTTCTGAAACAATTCTTAATAAATTTTACTTCATCCAGTAAAATAAGCATGTTTTATCAATTAAATTGGAAACCAAAGTAAAACTTTTGGCAAATAGAAAACTTTCAAAACTTTCGTTTTTTAATAGAAATTGTTTTCTTTTCTTTCCGCAAAATCGATTATCTCTGCAATTCTTTATCGAAGTAATGTGAGTTTAACAAGTTCTAAAATTAATTATTT
The DNA here is from genome assembly GCA_034700185.1 of Phthiracarus laevigatus. NCBI lineage: Eukaryota > Metazoa > Arthropoda > Arachnida > Sarcoptiformes > Phthiracaridae > Phthiracarus > Phthiracarus laevigatus. The sequence goes on along the minus strand of JAQIXJ010002055.1, from coordinate 2,913 downwards.
ACCAAAAAAAATTCGTAAGATTGAAAATATTGCACTTGAGCTCATTTGAAATGTATTATTAGAAGATTATTTTGATTAATTTATGAAAAATAATTTAAAATTTCGAATTCAACAATTATGATTGAAAAAATTGTTTTATATTTTTCTTGCAATTCCTTTGCGAAATTTACAAGTATTAATTACAACTAATTGCAACCCTTTTAAACATTTATTCAACTGATTTTGCTTGTATATAACATATTGGTTTTCCAAAACCACTGAAGTTTTTCACTGATTTTAAACTTCTGACTATTAAATGAAGTAAAATGAGATCTGGAAATTTAAAACTAAGCTTATCACTAATTTTTTTCAGCTAATACAGCATAAATTAGCTTAATAACAAGTTTAAATAGTGACAAATAATCGTTGACAATCCAAACATATTCTATTTGCATCAATATATCCAATCACATTCTTCTATACGTCCTAAAACATTTTAATTATTTTAATTATATACCCACATTGTTATCAATGTGAAATCTTAAATTTTGTCTGTAGGACCATAGCCCGAACCCATAGAAAAAAACAGTTATACATTTTGTTGTTGTATTTTTCTTCTATTAGTTTGTTTAATACATATTAACATTTAATTTTAAGCTAATCAATAGAAAATAGAATTATCCGTATAATCAAACAAAAAATATAAAAGAAAAATTTTACCCGTATTTTTTATTATGAACGTATTAATTCTGGAGGAAAAAACTAATCAAATAAAAATGAAAACAAGAATGAAACGCGTATAAAAATAGATACTGTACTTATAGAAAGATAGAAGAGGGAGAAGGAAAAGATATAAAGAAAGGGGAAACGAAATGAAAACATAGGTCGATGTTGATTACATTGTAAATAGCACTAGAAGGCAGTGCAACAAATTCTTTATGAACCAAAAAAATACATGGAGTTATGCACTGTATGTAAAGACTGCGAGTAAATGAGTGTTCTCACAGCCTTTGAGCGATGTCTCCTAAAACATATATCAAGATGTAAAGAAGAATCACTAGCATTGAGCAAAACACTCGCACAGTACACGCAAATAATAGTAAAACTTTATGACCTGGAAACGCATCATTTGTCAAAAAATAGGGCTTGAATTACAAACAGCGCAAAAAAAGAAACTCATTTTATTTTCAAAACTAAAAGTCACCAACAAAAAAAAGTATACGAAACTACGAGTTAAAGAATAAGCTTAAAATGAAAATCTCGTGTCTCCTCGTTTTATACCAATGTTCAATAAGTTATTGATAACTAAATAATCAAATAGTAGAATCACTAGGAAACGATCTGCGTGTCACGCAATTGAAATGCAAATTTTTAAGTTTTTCCAAAGAAAATTGGCGCACAGAAAAAAGAGCGAAACGCGAATTGATGTTCGTTTTTTGGTGCTGTGACTTGTAATTTGATTTATCGATGCTATTGTTTGATGATAAAATAGTATGTGTGTGTGTGTGTGCGTGTGTGTTGTGCACCAGAAGCGTATTATGTTTGCGTTAGTAAAGATTCTATTTAACGAAAAATAAAAATCAAATTGACTTATAGTGTATGCCGTAAACTATATGCGCACTAATTTTTCATCTGATTTAATACCCCTATGTTTATAAATCACTTGATTTCTAGTTTATTCTATTTTTTAGATTTGAGTTTAAAGTTTACGTATTAAGAATTTTGGAATGTGTTCAAACTTTTTTATATTTGATAGTTTATTTTCCTTAAACTTCAAAATTAAATTCATATAAAATCGTTTAGTCTGTAGTCGCAGGCAATAACTAACAGACGTGAATAAATTTTATTGATAATATAGTATAATGTGTTGAATAATATTTAAGTATTGAATTTAAAATCTCAATATTAATTTTTATTAATTCTCAATTAACAAAAGTTTAGTATTCCGAGTGAAAAACTTTAAAATTTATTAAATTAAATTTACCCAGGCAAGAATGGGATTCGAAACATAATAAACCGTCAAATATGAGCCCGGAAGTTTGAACCTGACAAGATCCTTAAGAAATTTATAAGTCAACTAACTCTATTATAATTATATTTATAACAAAAAATCTGGCGGTTATTTAGTATCCCGGAACCATTGTTGTAAAACTTTTATACATCAAATTAAAAATACTGTTTGAAAAATTTATAATAAACGGAGAAATCACACGTGCATTTTAGTTTAAAAGTTCTCAGAATGATTAACGGTATGATGAAAAATACCTTAAAAATTAAATATAACTGAACTTTAATCTAACCTAACCAAACAACCAAACACAAACCTAACTAAACCTATCTAAACCTAATCAAACTTAAACCTATCAAACCTATCCAAACTAATCAAAACCGATACTCTTAAATAGTTAAACAAGAAAATATTTGTTTACGCAACAAATGCGTGCTTTAAGCTTTTATAATATTTTGTAAGAATAAAGCAAAAATTTTAATGCAGTTTTTTACAACAATGGTTCCGGGATTCTACATAAAGGCCAAAAATCTCTCTTATTTAGAAATTGTAATCAGCATCACATTTAATTATTATTATTTAGTTTTGAATTAAAATGGTAACTTAGAAAAAATTAAACTTTTGCTATATTAAATCTTTGTTTTAAAAGTTCTAAAGCCCAGTCTAGTGTTTTTGAGTCAGAACCCAATTCAAATCAACAAGTTTGGTATAGATTTGCAGATTCGAGTATTTCTTATTTTTGTTTAAGACTCGGATTCAGTCCTGGACTCCCAAGATATATTAAGAATTCGGACTCCATTAGATAAATGGGACCAGAACTTGAACTCTTACTGCAATGCAAAGACTTGGACCTTTTAATATATGATTTTATGGTAATATGAAAATTCAGCTTTAAATATGATTGTTATATATATGTACGCTTATTT
>JAQIXJ010002054.1:0-17300 GCA_034700185.1 Phthiracarus laevigatus | reverse complement strand
AGGTAACTTGGAGTTGACAAACAATATTGGCTTCAAGGCAATGTTGTTAACGTACCTGTATCTGTTATCACCTCTGTGTGCATTCTTCCGAGATCTTTTGACAACACCCACACTGTCCAAATCAAGCTTAAAAAAATGATTTATAAGACACATTATAAGTTTGAAACAGTACGCTAATCAATAATATTCAATGCTGTGAAATATTTTATTTCAACTCCGCTATATATCGCTGAAAATATCAGTATAACTGATGCATGGATTTAAAATCACAACAATGAAATAGAAGATTTTATCATTCATCAAGAAGATAAAGTAATTGACAAACTGTTAGACGAAACAAATGAAATGGAATGGGAAGAAGTGGATTTCAAACTCAACATTATGGCATGATAACAGTACGGCCATTGCGTTTGCACCTGGAGAAGGTAATCATCCACTGTCGCTATTTAAAACAAGTTTGTCGAGGAACTATCTTTCCCATCCATTTACGGAGTATACGAGAGATACTATTCCCACGCATCATATGTCGATACATGTAAATGGGAACTCCGCCTTAAAGATAGCCGCAGTTGTAAAACAGATAAAATACTTTTTATGTACAAGAAACGTCAAATCAAAATAAAACTCAAAAGCAAAAGTAAAAGAAAAGCAAAATTCAAATTTGTAAGTTTAACAACGCTTTCGGTTAGTCGAATAACATTAAGTTTATTTTAGTACCAAAAGATAGATAGTTTTAATAATTAACAAAAATTATAATCAACTCAATGTGTATTAATTTCATTGTGTTAAATCGAAATAGAATACTCTCCATCTCGGCCAAGTATTTCCTCCTTTTGTGTCTAGTGGTTTATCTGGTCTATTTCACTTTTATAAATTTCTGTTTTTTAAAAACTAGTCCATATTAAGACATGTTAATTTTAATTAAAATTTTTTCTATTTCTACTAGGATTAATCCCGTACAATTAAGTAACAAGACAAATCGGAACTACGTTGTTCCTCTGTTTGTTGATTTCTGTGTGATTGTTTGTAGTGTATGTGAGCCGCAGTCACATCACTAGTCATAATTTCATTTCTACATTTTCTAGAGATTTCTAATTAGTCATAATTACTTTATATTTTCAATAACTAGTTCATTAGTTATAAAACCTATGACTAATATATTCTTTACTTTATATTTCAATATTACTTATTAGTTGATGTTTAACACATCATTATGTTTTCTGCTTCTGAAGTATTCACTTCAATTATATTATCACTATTGTAAATCATTGTATAGTAACTCATTTAACATATTCAGTGCTTATTTCCAATCGTTATAATTTACTGCAATGTTTAACATGCAATTCACTTTGTTGGTAAATGTGGTACACTTATGCATCATTGGTACCATTCCTCTTAAGTAAATATTATTATTCTTCTGCAATAATACAGGTATAGGTTACGCGTTAACGCGTGCCCTATACTGTAAACATTCCTACTAGTCGTTGATAAACCTACAACGTTCGACACTCACTATTCAAATACACTAAATTGTTGAACTTGTCGATTAACATCACTTAATAATCTTTGACAGAATTATATAAAACAAATTTTAAAAAAATGACAAACTTAACTGTAATAAGAAGGTCCAAAATTTTAGTAACTGTTCTTTAACTTTTTGTATGTCTTACAAGATTGCTTTTACTTAATACGTAGTTCCAACAAATCTTTAATGTACATAATTGGAGATGATAATAAAAATTGTTTAACTGTGGAAACTATTCAATATTTATTTATTAATAGGAATTTGTAAATCGTTAGAAAAATGGTACAAAACCTTTAATTAATCGTTTAAATAAATTACTTTAAATCTTTTGATTAATATTAAGTTATATTTACAAATATGAATTATAAGGAACAATCATATAAAACTTTATGGTATTTACAATAAATGATCTTCTAAAAGATTTGCATTCTATTCTCAAAACAAGATCGTTGTGGTCATAATATCTGACTTTGCAGTTTAAATTTTAGTAAGTTTATGGTCGCTCCCTCTCTTTTTTCGCTCGCTCCCATTATTTTATATTTTCCGTTATAAGTTAATTATTATTTATAAACAGATGAAATCAAAAACCAATCACTTTTTTGTCGTTTATTAGTGGCATATGCCACTTTTATTATTCATTATTTTTTGTTATTTTAGCCTAATTTTGCAAATTTCGGACAGTTTCATTGATAATTTTTTACCATTTTGAGTCTGTAAGACAATATTATTACAGCATATAAAAATTGGTCTAAATCCCTTTATTAAAGTAAGAAATTTGTGAAATCCATTTATTAGAGTAAAGCACAAAATCCCTATATTAGCATAAGAAATAGGTTAAAATCCCTTTATTAAAGTAAGAAAAATGTTAAATCCCTTTATTAGTGTAAAAATCAAAATCCCTTTATTAGAGTAAGAGTGTGCACGTACAAACAGACGGACGGACGGACATAATCAAATCCATATATCTGACAAATGTGCAAAGTCAGATAAAAAATCTTACCATGGCATCGGAAATTGAAATTTCACAATTTATTTTTTCAAATAAGTCATCTTATAGACTATATACAAAAAAATTAAATTTAAATTGCAGACTAAATATATAATTAGTTTTTATTTTATTTTCAATTTTTAATTTTGTTTATCTTGATTTTGAATAAAAATTAAATAAAGATTCAAGAAAACTTAACTTAGCAAAAATGAAAATAATCTGAAGATTAAAATTTTAAAAGCTAAACTAAAAGTAAATTACACTTTAAAAATTTTCATTTATAAAAGAGTTGCTTAGCCAATTAAAGTAGCAAAAGTTAATTGAACATTTTATAGTATAAAACTATTTTGGAAGTTTTTTATAGAGTTTTTATTATTGATCTAATTTTTTTAAAATTTAAAATAGTAGTCCTATGACATTAATTTGAAAAACAAAAAGTAAATTAAAAGTTTGGTTTATTCAATACTGTAAATTAGACTTTACTAAAATGTAGTTCTTTTAATATAGTTTTAATACTATTTAAAATTGGACTATGTTTACTACCAGTCTGTTTAATCTCAGTTTTTTTTAAAATTCAAACAATAATAGAAATACAACTATCATTAAATATTTGATTTTAAATTAAAGTTATAATTTATGAATAAAATAAAACGATTTAAATCAAAATAAAATAAAATAAAACATCATTCATAATAGTGCATCTGTACCTAAAACTTACATTTTAAAAGAATAGGTTACATCTATATATTTTTATCATTTTGTAAATCATTTTTAGTAAATTTTAGCTAATTTCATTTTAAATTTTTAGGAAACAATAAATGATGTTAATATTCCCGTAGTCAAAAGAGTAACCGTTTTTACAAAAGCTTCAAAGAAAGTTTTTAATTGGGTAAGTGTACTTTGTTTTATTAAACATTTTCAATTTGTTGCTAAATTTTAAACAATATTTTTCAGCGTAGTAAACGAAATGAAACTGTAAATGTTTTTCAACCATCAAATGAACAATTAAATTGTACGTCAAAAGAAAATAACACAATACTTAAATCTTATATTTTTAGTTAATTAAACATTAATATTATTAGGGGATCAAGGAATACCGGATAACTATCACGAAAATCCTGGGTTGTACTTGACTCCAGAGATATCGCGAAAAATAAAGGCTCAAGAACTCCAGGAGAAATATAAAGATGGGCATATATTGGATAAAGAAATTGTTCTTGCTATATCTGATGCGGTTAACAAAGGGATCCCAAATCCGTTTTACGAAGTATATGGGCTTAATTTTGATCAGGGATGTTCCAAAGTTTCAAAACAGACAAAGGCAAGAGTAAACTTATGTTATAATTTTAAAGTAATTTCTTTTTAAGTTTTAAGCTGTAGTAAATAAGTTCCTATATAAACATAATGGCGTGAAATAGGTATATCGCAGTGTAAGTGTATTTAGTATTCTTTCTCACAATAATGTTTCAACAAAGGAAATGTATTATAATAATTGTTAAGTTCTACAAAATTAAAGTCGTATCGATTTTTTTGCCACTCATAAATAGTTTAAAAAGCTTATATTAATTTAAATTTTTTACAGTTTTTAGCTCAATTTGTGAAAGTCGAGCTATTAGATTTGAAATGTTTGTGTATGAGTATGTGTTTGTCTGTCTGAAGACTATTTTGATTTTTTTAATTTTTTTGATTTTTATTACATTTTTGAATTTTTTAAAAACTAATTTGACTAAATTTTAGTGAAAATTGGTCAGAACTGACACCAATTATGTTCAAAAATGGTTAATATCGGCGCATATATGAGTAAATTTTGGTATCACGACTCTAACTAATTATACTTAAACACATTATGAGACGTGCCCAATAGTATCTATAAGCATAAATTTTATGTAACCTCATCGACAGCTAAATTAAGAGTTTTTAGCGAAACAACAATAAATAAAAGTTTTGTTTATCTAAAAATAGAAACCAATAATGTAAGCCAAAAACATAGTTAAACTCAAAGTTAGCGCATTACTAATGTACATTCTTGTTTTATCTAATTTTTGATCTATATGGCCAGATATTTTGATAAACTTTTACCATTGTGATTCGTTTAACTACTATTATATCACAAAAATCTTTCATTAGCTATTCAACGCAGGTATTATGATATGTCGGGCCAAAAATGCAGAGAACTGATAACAGAAAACATGTTAGCATATTATTGACTTGTGCAGCGCCTTACTTTATGTCTTAATCGATGCATCTGGTTATTATAGGACGTTATCTCTGGTACCCCGGAAGTGTTGCTTCATCTAGAAATGCGACCTGCACCCTAGACCCTGGTAAAAATTAAGTTCGTTATTAATTTAATATCTATATTTTGTTAATAATGAGTTTTTTAATTTCAGCCAAGAATGAGTTAGTATTTATAAATATATTTCACATTTGAGTGTTTCCGCTAATCTATTAAATAAAATAATCAATATTTTTGTAAGATTTTTCTATAGTTCTAAACAAAATAAAATTTTGTCAAGTACCTGGCAAATTTGTAAATATCACACATTAACCATTGTTTTGAATAAAAAACAAGATCGAAACTAACATATTGTCTTAATTTATTAATAATTCAAAAACTATTTGAAAGTTTTTAATTTTTTTTCAGAAACAGCTAAAAACAAATTTATTTTTTAATTATTGAATAATTTTTTGCCAAAAAATAGTTTAGATTAAAATCCTTAGCCAAACTTTTGGATTTTTTTGAACTTTTTTGAATTTTTTGGAATTTTAAATTTTTGATTTTCACAAAATAATTTTAATTTTTCAATTTTTTCAACTTTTATCAACATTGTCATAAAAATTTATTAAAGTTTTGTGAAGGTTTCTAATACATTCTTATATAAAGTGTTTCAAAAGTACTTGAGACAATGCTTATTGAAATCTGACTCATTAGTAATTCAGACTTTACAGATTAAGTATCAACTTTTGTAATGTAAGCCGTAGTTTTTAACAAAAACGCTTTAATAATTTTTACATTTGTTTTTTAATTGTTTAATTCATAAAATGTTTAAAATATGTAAAGTTATAAAAAGTTTAAAAATATAATAAATTCTTATATATATTGTTGCAAAAGTAATTGAGAGACTGTTGACTGAAATCTGGCTCAGTCGTGATTCGACTTCAGAGAGTGAACATCAACTTTTGAAGAAAAAAAATACAAATATTTAATTTTACAGACTATCAAATTTAGATTAAAAGACGATAAAAAAATGGAAAGAAAGCATAAATGGTTTGAGTAGAAAAGAGCAGACGATGAGTGGCGTGAGAAAGATAGAGAAAGGTATCGTAAAACAAAAAAAACGGACGTATGATAAGTGTCGCGATAAGGAGAAAGGAAGGGATCCTATCTCCAAAAAAAAAGAAACGGACGGAAAATAAGTGGAGCGATATAAAGAAAGTAAATTTTTGTAACCAGAATAAAGAAAAACGTATGGACGACGAGTGGCGAATGAGAAAACAACAACGTGACTCATCAACTCATAAGATGGAACGTTTATCTATTAATTCAACTGAATTGGAGCAAATCTATCGTAGCGTTATGAAAAAAGGACCAACAGAAGTATGCAACGGATGTAATGGTTTATGGTTCGATACTTCAATAACGCGCTTAACAAAAGAGTTAGTATCAACAAAAGGTGTTTTTGTAATCGATAATCTTTGTTCAAATACAAAAGGACTGTTCAAGCTTGTTTCACCATTTATCGCTATATCACATCAAACAAAGTCCAAATTTTGAGTGTGTTGAATGGAAATATTATTATGTAATTCCAGAATTGAAAGAACTTTTTCAGATGGAAGAGCGAATGATTTGTCCACGAATTCCATTCATGCAAATTCGATCTCTAGGTAGCAATAAACAATATGGCTTGAGAGGAAATGTCGTGAATGTCCATATTTCTGTCAATACTTCGGTGAGCGTACTACCACGGGCTTTTGACGATACGTATACTGTACAAATAAAACTTTAGCGTAAGATGCAGCTTAAATCACATTTATGTTTGAAACTGTAAGACCGTCTGTCATCTTATATGCTGCTAAGCATTTGGTATATACGCCGTTATACATAGAAAAAAATGTGATTTATAAAATACGCTTTAGTTTTATTTATACCGTATAAGTAAACTTATTGAAACAATAATAATTAAAATTTTTATTTGTTTAAGATTAGAAATCAATTATGTATGCCTTCAATAGATTAAAAGTCAAATTGAGTGCATTACTAATGTTAATTCTTGTTTTGATAATAATTTGAAGTTTTTTTGACCTTATTAAGCTTGTGGCAAAAATATTTCCTACATATGTAATTTTTTTCAAAGTAATTGTGTATATTAAGTTAAATCGTTGACATGCATTTAAAATATCGCACCTTTTGGAGATTGATGGTGTTTATCTCTATTATGAGATAAAATGTAATGAGAAAACTTTTAATTGCTGTCTTTTGGTCTTTAAACTTGATTTCTGAAATTGATTTTAAATTATCTAATGATTTATTATCATCTAAATTATGGATTTTTCGTTTACGATCTGTAACATTCACACATAATAAGAATGTGTTACTCTTTTAACTCAGATGTTGTTTTCAATAATCAACAATTCGACAGTATAATCAACTATGACCTCATGTAAAACTTTGAAGAGATGGAATTCGATAATAAACTTATGATTTATAAATAACATGTGAAACTTTAAAACTAATGATAGTTTGGATACAAGTGATAATTATATCTAAAAAATTAATGATAATTTCAAAACTTTGCTAAAAGTAATTAGCCTATGTTATGAAGGAATTTTCTGGGTCCGTTTTCAAAACTATTACACCAGCACGATGGAATTCTTTCTACTTGCAAATGAGAAATTTATTGAATAAAAAAATAGACTTGGATAAAATTTGTAATTATAATAATTTTGATAATTTACGTCAAAAAGATTGGGATTATCTTCAAAGTTTTGTTGGTTTATTTAATTCTTTCAACGACATTATAAACGAATTGAGTAAAGAAATTGAAACAACTATTTCAAAAGTTTGTTTATCACTATTATTTTTAAAACATCATCTAATTAATTAATCTGCTCAACTTGAACTTAAAGATTATATTTCAAACATTATTAAAGAGTTAGATACAAGATTTGATATTTTTATAAACCCCAATAATGTAAAATTTACTAATGGATTAAAATTATCTGCAACGTTTTTGGATCCACGATATTCCAAACTACTCAATGAAAATCAATGTGCTGTTGCCAAAAATTTTATTAAAGAGTTCTTTAGACTTTATTTAAAAACTGAAGTTTAAATTCAACCAATTGAATTCGATACTACTTCGAAAATTGTCAATTCATTGTCTCCTTTTGAAGCATTCATTGAAACTAAACTAATCGAGATACCCACAAAATCTGTTGATATAATTGTCGACTTAGATATAGAACTCATTAATTGGTGTCATTTTATATCAACTACCCGAATTGATTTGAAAACTGAACCTCAAGAATTTTGGCAAAATAACGAATTTATTAAAAATTTTATAGGATTAAAAGATACAGCGATAAACATATTAACAACACCATTCTCAACAGCATCAGTTGAGAGAATTTTTTCTGCAGCGGGTAATGCATGATTAGGCAGAAAAAATATATTAAGTAAAAATAGACTTGAAATGATTGTTTTTTAAAAACTAACTCTAAATTTTAAAACTCTTTGATCTTTATTTAAAATTATGACCATTTTAAAATTTTTTACGTTTTTAAAACGTTTTAATATAAGGAAATAAAATATATTGAAATTTTGCAATATAGAATTTTGTTATATAAAAAATTACTATTTTTAAATGTTTAATAAAGAACAATAATCAAAAGTTTTGTTTATGAATTAATGTAAGTTAAAGATAAAGCAAAATATAAAGTAAAAGTACATGAAAAAGCTAAAGTGAAAGAAAAGTAAATTTAAATTTTTTTTTAAATAAAAAGTAAAACACAAGCACAATTTAAAATAATGTCAAAATAAAAATTAAAATACAAGCGAAATTAAAAATAATTTCAAAAAAAAAGTAAAATACAAGCGAAATTAAAAATAATTTCAAAAGAAAAGTAAAATACAAGCGAAATTAAAAATAATTTCAAAAAAAGTAAAATACAAGCGAAATTAAAGATAATTTCAAAAGAAAAAGTAAAACACAAGCGAAATTAAAAATAATTTCAAAAGCAAAAGTAAAATACAAGAAAAATTAACTTATATCTCAAAAGCAAAATTAAAAAAAAAGCAAAACTAAAATTTGAAAGATAAACTACACTAAATCAAACTCATAAATCGTCAGAAACAATTTAATTAAAATTTATATTATGAAATTTGTCTACACTTTTGAAAACTTTTTTTCAAATTCTATTTTAGTAAAATTTTATTTGACGATTGAAACAATGATCCAACTGTTGATACTAATGAAAATAATCTCATATTTAATTAATCAATTAGATTAATTTTACTGTTCATAAAAAATAATGACTTTTAGCGCAAAAAAGCTTTTGAAAAATGAGTCCTGATTTGAAGCCAGTTGTTAAATTACAAAAATGAATTTAAAAATATCTGAAATAGTTTGGATCATTAAGAAACGACTGTATTGTTACCCTAATATATTCCTTGTCAATATGCGCTTAGATGGACGGCTGTTGAAAGGTAATAGATTATATTATTGTGAATATAGCCTATCATATCATGTAATTCTAAAGTTTTTACTGAAAAGTTTATTTTAATACTATTCTAAAATGACTTATTTTACACTCTTAATGATTTTTGATTTGTTAATTAAAGTTATTAACAAAATTAATAGAATGATACAAACAATTTGGATCGCATTTTAAATTCATCTTTTACATATCGTTATAAATTTAGGATATAATTTTGAATAAAATATCAGACCTTTTTAAAATTTATTTCATTTGTTACAAGATACGATGAAGTTAACATTTTTTACGTTTTTATTATCTTCATTCTAAGGATATTTAAACACGGTTAGTTTATTGTTATATTATATTTTTGATTTTTTTACTTTTTTAAACCGATTATACTAGTGGGCTCGAAAAGATAATTTACTTTTTAAATTTAACACCATTTGTGAATAGCATATGCGATAATAATTATAACAACATTTTAAAAAAGCCTCTATGAAGATGAACTTTCTTTAAATTCAAACCAAATAAACCTCCATTAAATTAATTTATTTAAAAAATTCTCTATTTTTGCCGAGACTAATTAGAATGTCAATAATTTATCTATTTAAGGTGATAACTTATCTGTTACCGTATTTCCATAAATGCTTCACAAAAAGTAGGTCTTGTGAAATTAATATATATAGATTATTATTTATGTTAAATAAGATATCATTAATTTTACAAACCTTTAAAGTGTTGAATAATATTTTTTCCGCTAAATAACTGAATCCTTTAAAAGTATATAAAGCTTAAGATTACTTCTTGAAATTTTTTATACCATCTCGAAGTTGCTTGTGATGTTTTGAATAATAATCGTGCAACGTACTTGCTTGATAAGTAAAAAATATAAAGTTATATTTTAATTAAATGGTCTCCAGTTTTATTAAAATCAGCTTTATTAATAAGGTTGTATAATTATGCACAGAGAAAACATACAGCTTAGAATTTTACATTCCTATACCAAAAGTCATTTAAACTATTCAGAGAAAAATTTTTAAAATAAGTTAAAATTAAACTTATATAGCAGTGATTATTTTTGCTAATGATATAAAATTCAAATAAATTATCGAAACATAAAATTTAACTTCAATAAGATAAACTTTATAAAATATAGGCATCAGAGACAAATCATAAAAGTTGTATATGATAAAATTTCCATTATTTAAGCCAAATATAGAATTATAAACATTTTCCCAACCAAATTATCAAATTAAAATATTAATTTAGGAAAACAAAGGTTTTTTAAAATCATGTAATATAATAAATTGTAAATTTGCGATTTTTAATCTAAAAAAGTAACAGTAGTTAATTTAATTGGTCAGAATATATAATATTTTAAAATTAAGCGGTTCAATAAATCTTCTATAAATCATGTTTAGCTCACATTTTTTAGAAAATGGCGAGATTTTTCATTTGAACATGTCCACCTTTCCGCCTGTCCGTCTGTACGTTCGCAGTTTCATTTTAATTAAGAGGATTTCCCGATTTTTTAAAAATAATTAAGTGCACTTTTTTACAAGTCAACCTTAACCTATAAAAATGTAAGCTCTCTATAAATGTTTCGTTCTTGTTTTAACTTATTTAATGCCCAAGATAACACAGACGCGTCATATGTTTTATTAAAATGTATTTTATTAATAAGCTAAATATTTCTCTAATCTTTTCTATAAAGACAGAATAAAAGTAATAAATAAGTTTTTTTAGTTTATAACAAAAAAAGTTTTAAGAGTTAATGTTTATATAATTAGGAGTATATAATGTTTAAAAATGTTTTCACCAATTTGATTTGTTGATTTTAATATTACCTTCCTTTTTTATAATTCAACTAATAAAATTTATCGATTAACATTGCAAAAATTTCAAACTGTTGCACATTTCTGTTGTGTATTTAAACTTGATTACTATTTATAGAAAGATTATAGATTACCTTAATGAAATAACCGATTAAAAAGTATAATCTTTGTAAGAGTTACCAATTACACACATAAGTCTAGGAGAAACAAGACTTTAAAGTTAAATAAAATAATTATTTAAAAAATAGAACGTAATTAGAGGTGCAACAACAACCATAAGTATTTATATTGTCTGTATAGGTGTCATGTAATACCTAGCACTAAATTCTTAATTTAAATTTTGAAGTTAAATACATTATGGTCATAGCTATATTTAATTTGTCTTAGATGTTTAATATTTGAAAAAATTTTTTAATAAAATCTTTAAGATCGTTCAATTTCAACATAATTTATTAATATTATAAAGCAAGTACGAAACATTCAAAAAGAGAGCACTTATTATATTGTAATTTAAAAAATCTAAAATGTAATATAAAAATCGAAATGTTATCGAAATAATCGTATAAAAATATTGAAATCGAAATCGAATTGAATTAATAAAATTTCTAAAAATCGAAATGGAAAGGCAATTTAAATCGAAAAACTCATATAAAATATGACTAAATATCACAAAATAACGAGTTGTTGTCATTATATTCTGTATACATTAGTTTATCGATTATTGTTGTTTCCATTTGAGTTTTTCGATTTCAATTGAATTTCAATTTCGATATTTAAAAATTTAATTAATTAAATTGCATTTCAATTTCAATATTTTTTATAATGTTATTTCGATTATATTTCGATTTACATTTTTAGTTTTCATTTTATTTAAATTTCATTTTTATTTACATTTTGTAAAAAATTCTTATTTAAATTTCTTTTCTATTTCGATTTTTTAAAATGCAATAATTTAAATGACATTTCAATTTCATTTGATCTAAATAGAAATGCCTTTTGTATTTACATTTCAATTTTGACTACCAAAAAATGAAACAAACGGTTTATCTAATTAACATTATGTAACATTGTTACCAAAAAATAATTTAAAATAAATAAATTTTAGGGTTCAATATCAAATTATTTTTATTTCGATTTCAATACTAAAAAAACAATAATTTAATTTGCATTTTTATTTCGATTTTAAATTTTTGCTTAAATTAATTTGTATTTTAATTTGCATTTTAAAAAAGTTCTAATTTGAATTGCATTTCTATTTCGATTTTTTGAGATGCAATAATTTAAATGGCATTTCAGTTTCAATTAATCAAAAATAAAATGCATATTATTTTTACATTTTAATTTCGATTTTTAAAAATGGAAACAACACTAGTTGAGATGAATTATAAATTTATATAATTCCTTTTAGAGTATTAAAAGTGGTACTTATCGTACTTTAAAATATTTTATTTTGCAATACTGAAAAATTAGTTTTGCATAAGAATACGGTTTTTTATTTTAAATCTATTTTTGTCAATATTTTTAATAATTTATTGCACTTTATTTAGTTAGTAACCTTAGGACTAGAATTGTTACCATTTAATTAAATCAATTGTATAATTAATCCTAATAACTGAAATAAGTTAAAAAAATATAATTTCAGTCAAACGAAAGTCGGATTAGTTTCGTTTTTAAGGTTTACATAGGAACAAGATCTTAACAATTTCTTAGTTTAAAAAATTAAGAACGCCAATCTCATGAATTTTTTGATTGATATAGAACTTTTTATATTTACCATAATTATTCAATTATTTTTAAGAAGTGTACAAAAATAAGCTAAAAACAAAAATCTCATTATTAATAACGCCAGATGGAGAAATAAAAGAATAGAAAAAAATGATGAATGACGCGAGATGGAGAAGGAAAAAGTACTTAACTACATGAAAGAAATAAGGATGGCTGGATACTGGCGAGTAACTGAACAGAAACATGACACGATATCTCATAGAATAAAATGATTATCTGTAATATCTCCTGAGATTGAACAAATTTACAGAAATTTTTATCAAAAAATGTTCCTAAGAATGTTTGCAACTCTCGCAATTGCTAGTGGTTCGAATCTTTAATCACCCAAATATCCAAAAAGTCATTATCGCAAAAAAATTATTTTAAATCTTAAACGTTTGTTTTAAGGATGTTTCAGTTTTGTTTCACATATAGTTCAATCACATTAAATAATGTTACAACTATGAATCGATATAATAAAAATGTCTTCAAAGAAATGACTAAAGAGCTAAAAGGATTAATACCATTAGAAAATGTAGTGTATGTCCGCAAATTCCATTCATGCAGATTCGATCAATTCGTCGAGATAAAGATTATGGTTTAAGAGGAAGTCTCGTTAACGTTCCAATTTCTGTTGATATTTTTATGAGTGCACAACTTCGTTCTTTTGATGATACTTATACCCTTCAGATTAAGTTAAAGAGTGTTATGCACCATTTGTCGCATTTTATTATTTGAAAAAGTAAACCATCATAAAAATTAAATGATGCAAAATATTTATTAAACACGCCAATAAACATTGAAGAAAACGCAAATATATATGACACGTGGATTTACAACCATAATAACGAACTGGAGCACTTTGTTGTTAATAAAAGAGGACAAAGAAAACGTAAAAGTATCGGAGTTCGAGGCAATGGAAATTGACGACCATGATAGGCATAAGGTTCAGGGACAGTTAACATCACGCCGTATGCTACTTTATGACAAGTTAACAATGCAATCGCATTTAATCCATGAGAGAGTAGCAGATATCCTTTATCCATTCTACTAGATAAGAAGAGTTATTGTTCCCAAACATTTACTTTGGTCATGTGCGTCATCAATCTTGCGATAAATAATATACGAAAATATGTAAATTTGAGTTGAAACATAAAGATGGGCGTTGAAATATGAAGTAAGTTTTTCTGAAAATAAAGTTTTGCTGACACACGGAGAGACAGACAGTTAGAGACAAGATAAAAAACAGAAACTCTATAAATGTTTAAAAAGTGAGATAAAATTTTTTTATTTGGCAAGCAATGGTTAACATTTACAAAATAGATTAAATTTCCAATTCGATTCTAAGAAATAAGTTACGCTGTTATCTGCGCTGTAAATCTTGCTGCGCTAAGCCTTTTATCGATAAAACAAAAGACTAGATAAGATAACATTTAAGAATGACATCTTAATTAAATAAGTAATATAACATCTTTCAAAGCCAATTTATTAACCCAAAATTTCATTTTATATTTTCTAATTATTAAGTAAAAAAAATATCAATTTTATTATTTTCATATTTGTTTATTAATAATATGATTTTAATAATTTTAAGCTTTGTTATGATAATATAAAATACAATTGGTTAAAAAAACTGATAAATCTAAATGTTGATAAAAATAAACACGTGGATTAACAATCAAAATAACGAACTGGACCACTTTGTAGTAAATAAAAGAGGACAAAGAAAATGTTAAAGATTCGGAGTTCGACTCAATGGAAATTGACGGCCATTATAGGCGTATATTTCAGGGGCAGTTAACCAATAATATACCAACTTGTCAACAACTTTTTCTATTAGAACTATGTAATTTTATTTTGCTTAAAATCTATTTACCATAAAGTTTAAAAAACGAATTATCTTAATTGTTTAAAGGTGTAAACCTAAATCTTTGAAATCAAAACTGCCTACTTACAGTAAACGTAATTTAAAACGATTGAAGAAAAAATTTTAAATCAAAAAACTGAACCTTTTTTCAGTGGAGTAAGTATGTCAGTGAAAACATTGAAATCCTTAATAGCCCTTAAAACAGTATTAAATTGGAAAAACAGTACATTAAAAAAAGCTTTATTTTTGTAGAAACAGATTTAGATATCACTTTTAGTCTTGATAAACAGAGTCAAGAAACAAAACATGATATACGGAGTTTTCATAAGTACAAAATATTTTAACAGCTTAGCATATAGAATAAACTACGTAGCAATACTAATGATATAATTGGACAAATTAAAATGTGAAAAAATTAGTTTCTTATTTATTATTTGATATTCACCAGTTAATAAAAAAGTCAGAATACTTACTTACTAGTTTTAAAGCCCATGCTTCGAATGGATTATGTATATTTAAATAGTTTTTGATTTTATTGTGTACTATAATGAACCCGTTTCTAGTAATTATTTGGACGTATAATCTGTATTTGTAAATTTTGTGTTAATCGCGTACTAATGTTATTGTGTGCAATCGCATGCGCACTTACCAAAAGGCTTCATTAATACAACTCTAAAAGATTAATATTAAATTATGCCCAAGTTGTGATTAATGCAGATGGCATTTGTTTATAATTTTAATGAACACATTTCTATCAATTATTTAAGCACGTATACTATGTAAATGTTGTTATGCTTATTAACGCTATTGCATAGTATCGCATGCGCACTCATTCATGATGACACAAAACGTTTCTTCACTTTATTATAGAAATAGAGATTCAATAGATTAAGCTGCTTCTTTATCTCAAAAACCTTTTAGATCTAAATTATACACGACCCCTAAATCCCTTTGATCCAAGTACTTATTAGTTTATATTTGCATTGGAAAAAATGAAGTATATTGTAACATTATTTTTAATAAATTAAAATAATAAAAAAGATTTGACTTGTTAGATTTAGGAAAAACCTTTTACATAACTGTCTTCGTTAGATTTCTGCCAGATAAATTTTTTATTCTATTGGTTTTTTAGCTCCTGTTAAAGTCAGATATGGTCTTAGGGAATCGAGAATGTCAGCCAGTCTGTCTGTATTTCTGTATATATGTGGACACTATTAATTAAATAAAGAAATCTTGATTTTAATTATAGTTAAGAAGTTTTAAAAATTTAAATTTTTAATAAAATAATTTAGAAATACTTAGATTTATCTTAATAAATTCTTTGTTTTATTCTTAATTTACTTACTTTTATTGATTTTTGATATTTTTTAGCTCATTTTCTTGAAAAGAGAGCGAGCTTATGGATTTGACAATGTCTGTCCGTTCGCCCGTCCGTCCGTTTGACGTGTTTGCACTAGCTCGACCAATGAAAACTGCGTATTTTAAATTCGGCATATTGAACTCTTTACATTAAATGTTTATAAACCAGAAACTGTGCTCTTTGAATGTGCCGTTCTTATTTAATAATACAGCAACGAAAATATTTTATTAACCTCACAATTTTTACGGTAAATACATACTGATGAGTGTCGGATATTAAATTTATCAACACGCTTTATCTAAGTTTGCTATAAACTAGTTAATCTTAATAAGGATAACACAAAAAAAGTTCAAAAAAATTAAACAAATTTAAAAAACTTTTTTAAATCATTAATAAAAATTATAAAAGTTTAAAGAAAATATTATATAAAACAAAAAATGAATATCGGCTCACTTTGATCCTATTTCTATAATAAATATTTTAGTATATGCATTAGTAGTTTAATTTTATAGCACTAGTTATTAAAAAATTGTTAATAGACAAAATTTACACCAAACTAAAAATTATATAAATCAAAATAAATTTTAAGATTTAAAAAAATTTAATTGAAAAAATTAAAAAAGTTAAAAAACTCAAAAAAATAGTAAAAGTTGTAAAAATCAAAAAATTGATAAATTTTTAAAAATAAAAAACTTTTTAAAAAGCCTCCTATAAAAAAAGTTTACTCAAAGAGTTAGATATACAGGTGAATTGTCAAATCAAATATCTATCCTTTTTAAAGTGAAATTTAAAATGTTTATTAGTTGTCTATAGTAAATGTTAAATAGCCAATTTTGTCTATATCTCTAAAACTATTTCAATAGAATAAATCAAATCATAAATTGTTTTACAGTTTATTAAATTCAAAATAATCCAACACAAATATCTTCTTAATAAGTTTATAATTAATAAATGCTAAGTATTTGTAAGTTTGAGAATTGGAACAAGCACAAAAAAATATGCAAATCTCACTTCGTATTTTTATTAGTGTTGTTTCCATATGAGTTTTTTAATTTAAATTGCATTTCAATTTCGATTTTGTGAAATTTATTTAATTAAATTTCAATTTGAATTGTATTTTTGATTTTTATAATATTTAAATTGCATTTTAATTAAGATTCTACGAATTAAAATTAATTAAATTGTATTTCAATTTGCATTTTTAGTTTTTTGATTATTTAAATTGCATTTTAATTTCGATTTGAATTTAAATTTCAATTGCA
>JAQIXJ010002053.1:0-17300 GCA_034700185.1 Phthiracarus laevigatus | reverse complement strand
TATTGTCGTTTAAATCCGAGTAGTTTGACCCCCTCTTAAAATTTTGAAAAGTCCGAAAGTAACCCCCAGCCGACACACTGGGACTTCCTTGTTTGTCAGAAACCTTTAAAATGCAATAAATAACACGGCAGTTTCTATTAGACTATGAAATTTCAACACCCGAGCCAGATGCAAGCCCGACAGACTTGCGCCGAGCTCGATAAATTTTATTAACATAAGAAATTTTTTAATCACAAAGTCAAAATCTGACTTAGATTTTTATATAT
Source organism: Phthiracarus laevigatus (assembly GCA_034700185.1). Classification (NCBI taxonomy): domain Eukaryota; kingdom Metazoa; phylum Arthropoda; class Arachnida; order Sarcoptiformes; family Phthiracaridae; genus Phthiracarus; species Phthiracarus laevigatus. The sequence goes on along the minus strand of JAQIXJ010002053.1, from coordinate 17,034 downwards.
CTATCTAGGATTTAATTATATTTTATTTATGCTTTTTTGTAAATAATGATTAGATTTTATGAAATTTTATTATTTTATAAAATTTTTATATATTTTAATAATGTTTACTTTAATATTTTGCCAAATTAAAAATTTTCGGGCTTTTTTGGTACGAAAGCCAGGCCCTATGCATTTTTTAACTTAAGGTCCGAGCTCGACAAAGCAAGAAAACATCGGGAACCCAAGGGGCCCAAAAAATAGGGGCCCGTGTCTTAGTCTAGTTTGTATAACGCTTCGATTATATGATCAATGTTACAATTATTACAAAAACATTTCCTTTCGTTGCATTCAAGTTCAAGCATTGTTTTAATTAATAATTATAAATTGATTTTCTTGAAATTAGCATAAAATGTGGACTGATTTAAAAGAAAGTTTTGTTTTATTTTACTTTGAATATTACTGTAAATATAATTCAAAACAAAAATAATCCATTTTAGGAGCATAAGCATGCAAAAAGCAATCTCATATCTGAGCATAAGCTTAACGATTAATGCTCGGCAAACAACATTTTTCTGGGTATTTTAGATAATAGTAGAACTTATTATAAATGATCATAAAAACTATTCCAATAGAATGTATTAGCAGTTCAGCAGACAATAGTACCATACCAGTCAAATTCAATAAATAATAGAAATACCCACTTACGTTCGTCGACCACACCATTCATTTTCAGTTTTATAAACAATTTGTCATTCCTTTATTCAAATTAACCAGTTAGAGTTAAATTATAGCTAGAGTTTCTTATTGTTTTGAAAACTCTTACTTATTTCAAAAATAAAAGGGATGAAGTTAGAAAAAAGTTATTCAGATATTTTTATCGATTGGTTATCGAGTTAATTATCAAAACAATTAAGTATAAATCCAGCTTCTGGTAAAGTCAGAATAAAAAGAAGCAAACAACGAATATTAAAATTAGAACGAACATTATAAATAGCTTACTTTGATTCAAATATTTTTTGTTCTTTTGACTTGAAAATTATTTATAAACATAAGAAATCTGTAAGAATTCCTAAATTGATATAAAAAGGTCACACCTAGACAGACAGACGAACGAACAAAGCCAAATCCAGATATCAGCCAAAATTGCAGTCACATAAAAAATATAAATGAACGTTATGCTGTAAGTTTCAGACGTTTTTTTCACGTTCATTCATTCTTCCATTCATTCATTGATTCGCCCACACATTTTGAGCGTAGAGTGAAAATATTGAATTATCCTAAATTTAGAAACTTCTGTGTTTACTTTAGTAGTATACTGATACATCCTTTATATTTAGTTATTCTGAAAAAAGCTTACTTGACAAATGATTTTAGTTTAAAATATTTATGATAATTTAATGTAAATAACAGCTTATAAATAAAACAATCAATCTTTATTAAAAATACGTCACTATGTTTTGGAAAGATATATTCTATCGATTATTTTAGACAGTATCATAACAATAGCATATTATTTACCATATTTTCAATCAATATGTCTTCCTTAAAAAAGTAATTTGCCAACTTTTTTCATGCAAAAATCAATCACTCAAAACTCAAATTGTGATATTATATTTTTTTTAAATTTTTCGAACATTTATAACATTGTAATTATATAAATATAAGAAATTTATACATATAATATAGCAAAAGTCAATAAGGAATGTTTATTCAACATATGATTATTTTGTTAAATAAAACATTTTACATTTATGGCTTTATATATTTATTTATATTACCAAACATTTCTAGTAAAATAAATTTTTATGAAATGATTTTTATAAATTTTTACGAGCTTTAATGGTCAACATCCGAAGATTTTATATTATACAAAGTGATTTAAAGTTGACTACTGTATTTTTAAACTTATAGCCAACCAATAAGTATGGTTTTTAAAAAAATCCCCTGAATTAATTTAAAATTACAAAGTATTGGTAAAAGGTACGTCATGTTTCGTTTATAAATTAAACGTTCAATTGAAATATTACTTGTTTTCTGACATATTATACATATGTCAATCCCCAGCATTTGCCACAAATATTTAAATTCATCCAAACAGAATAGAACCTGTTTAAAAATTAGACATACCCGACAAAAAATTTTAAATATTATGAAAATATTAAATATTTGATTTCTCATATAAACTTTTTGTTTGACATAAAACTCCGCTGATATGCTTGAAATTGTATGTTTTCATTTAACATTCTCTGCTCATTGTTGTGTTGATGTGCTAATTGCTACGTGATTCCGCATAGAAATTTTATACATTCTAACGAAACAATATATTCCTCCAAAATTTAATTAAAGTAACCATAATTGCAACTCACGGGAATCATATGTTCACACATATTAGTTGATATTTTTCATGAAGGTTAATGTCAAAAGGTTATTATCCTGGAAAAAGACTGTCAATTTGTGTTTAGGCCACAGATGAGGTTGGTTCGTGTGTTTTTAGCCTTTGATAGTGCTGTTACGTCACATAACAAAGCTTCAACGGCCACAAAATAACATGCAAAAACACGAACCAACCCCATCAGTGGTTTAGGCACGAAATATTAGTTTAAGCTTTTGAAAAACTTTTCTGAGATAAAGGTGTGAGCAGACATGTCGAATAATAATAAACAACTATGGAAACCTATTTCTTAACTTTGAATAGACTAACGGCAGAATTTTTTTTCCTATCATACATTTTTTGATGTTCTCTATCAAATAAAAGTGGTTCAAAAAATTGCGGCGCAATACACTCAAAAACATTCCCCGTTGAGGCTTCATTAATTCCAATGACTCTAAACATTTATTTTATACCGAAAGAAATATATGGCAATCTCTTGAATAAAAAATAAATGGAATCATTATTTTAAGAAAAGTTTAATAAAAATTATTTTAGTAAATCATAATTTTCTTTAGAAAGCATTAGTTCGAAATTAGGTATGAAGTTTAGTAGACATATGGCTTACGTTTTTAGTTTACTAATACTACGGTACATTCGTTGGTCATTCCATATTGATTCACAGTGAGTATTCCTATGTGTCAAATGCATAGAATAATTCTTTAAGACAAGTGGTGAAACTATTACGCAATAGTTAATAAAGTATCGAACCAAACAAAGAATATTCTTGCGCAAACAAAGTAAAGCTTAATACTTTCCCATATCGATAAAAAAATGGATAAACCCATCTTTTGGGAATAGCGGGTATGAATAAAAGAATCGAAAATATACATCTGATGTAATAAATTACCAATAACAATATATATATTGTTGGAAAGCTTATTTTTTAAGAGATTGAATGAGATAATTTTTAAGATAATCGGAGATTGGGTTTAAGAATGACAACTGATGGCAGAAGAAGATAATAGTTTTATTTCATGACGTAGTTTTTGTTTAATAGTTACTTTTTAAAAAAACCGCGTTCATTATAATAGGCTAAAATGTTTACTCTCATTGCGCTGAGCTCTAATTTGATTTAAGAGTACCCTTTCAACAGATAACTGCAGTATAGTTTTTGATCATATAAAAATTTAGCAGTTTCAAATAATAATTGCTAAATATAAATAAAAGTATCGGGACAGGACGGGACTAAAAATTTCCTTAAACAGGATTATTAGGTTACAATAAAGGTACAGGACGGGACTAATATTTTCAAAGTATTTCCACCTCTAAAACGAAATAATTTTTTAAAATTAAATAATAAATATTTATTTATTTTATTTAAAAATAAGTATGACAAACAGTAAATTTTTTTTGTCTACAATGCGTTATTTTATTTACAATAATCATAAGTTTTTTGTCTGCCAACAATGATACAGTATTATGGTAATGAAATTATATTTTTAAAATAATACACTACCGTATCCAAACTTTATAAAAATATACTTCCAATATCTGTTTTTATAGAAAATAGTTGACATTAATTATATAACGACACTGAATCTTGTTAGCAGTTTAAAAATGAATTAACTCATTAAACTTTAAAATTATTGTATTCTAATATTTATCTTAAACCACCAAATTGAATAAATAAATAAGATTTTAAGTAGTAACAAGATTTTACAATGTTAACTTCAAAAAATACTTAAGTAGATTAGTCGTACACAGTTTTATTATTTTTTATGTATTTTAACATTTATACGCGTATACTTGATATAGTTATAAATAACTCTGTTATCACTTAAATTAATAAGCATTAATATAATGGGACTTTTAATTTATAATTCAGAATATATAATTGTAGTAATAATTAGAGCATAAAAACGCAATGTTATAATACGGGAGCATTTTAAATGATATACTGTATAATATGTATTAATCAATCCTACTTTATTTGATATTAAAATTGATCACAAATGCCATTAAGTAATCATCAAACAACCGATAAAAGAATTTTTTGAGCAAATTTACTATTTGGCGATGAGAAAGAGAGCGAAGAACGGATTCATTTTAGCGTAAAAAAAGAACTGAAATAATTTCCCAAAAGAATTTTTGTTATCCAATCCTATTTGCATGGAATACACAGTGTGTCGATGCTTATATAAATTTTTGTGTAGCGCATCAGAAAATAGAGCATTACAGAGTAAAAACAACATGAGAGAGAGAGAGAGAGAGAGAGAGAGAATGCAAATTTATTGCTATCATCAAAAAGCACAGCACCATTGCAATGATTTTTTTTATTTTTCTCTCTCCTTCCTCTATTTCTATTGTATAAATATTTTGGAGTTAGAAAATGCGTGAAAAAGGTTTCATTCTTTCGCTAATACTACTATATTTGGAATTGTTCGGCACCTTATTTACCACTCGAGGGAACTCGAAAAAAAGAAAATTGGCATACAATCTTATTGATTCCTAGAGCTTGTTTGTGAGCGTGTGTGTGAGCTTGTTCTTATATTTTATTATTTTCAATTGTTAGCGAAAAAGACTAATTTACATATAATTTAATTTAAACTTTATGTTGTTTTCCAGCGCTCAAGTTTTCCGAAAATAAATGTTTTAAAAAACTTATTAATTAAATAATGAAAATTTTTAAAAATGAAAAATATGTGGTAAAAATTTATTTCTTTTTTTTTTCTTTCGCCACTAATAAATATATATTAAAAAAGTTTCTCTCTTTTTTTCACACAAAAAACTTTATAAATAAATTAAATGGCGATGTGTTTGAAAAGAAAAAAATCTCTTTATACCATATGGGATATATAATAAAATCTTTTGGCAATTGAATCACTTTATTATACTTTTACAACCAACCAGCGAAGTAATGATAAACTGCTTACAATTTGTGTGTCTATCACAACACACACACACACAGATAAAATTAAATTTAATCTCGTCTTCATCGGCTCGCCATTGAAGTTAACTCACGCGCAAACACTTTATTTTGGTTCGCATAACAACACAATAGACATATCTAATAAAAATGTTAAAATATCCAGGTTTACGTCTAATGACATGTTTTTTAGGCTTACGGTATAAAAAATTGTAAACAGTTTTAATATAAATGGGATATAAACGGTGAGGAATAGTAATTTGGGTGAACGGGTTTTTTGAATGATATCGTTAGTAACGCGTTTAAAGGCATGTATTAATATTAATAACAAGTTTTTTGTAAATTTTCTTAAAGTTAAAGTTTAGAGTTTATGTTCAGCAAAAATTTAATAAAATAATAGTTGTTAAGAATCGCAGCTTTTCCAACTTAAAAAGCTAATGCATAATTTTATGCTGATTTAAAATATCTGTCTGTAAAACTCATTCACAAAACAATTTATCTTAATCTAAACTTTTCGCGCTAAATTAATTTTCTTTTTTTCGAATTTAAAGTTGGAGATCAAAGACACGAGTCAACGAATTATTTTAATATTTTCCAATACCAAAAATTTAATTTATTTAGAAAATTAGTTCGGACATACGTCCCCGCATGTAATTCAAGAAATTTATAACCACCTTTTAATTTAGTCAAGAAGATACAATATAAATAATTTTACAAGTATTCCCGGTTTGGAACTTTCTAATTTTTTGGTGAAGGTAAACTGTTTTGATAGTTTTGGGGGTATAACTGCCATCAATATTATTTTTTGACAGACTGATTAGGACAAGTCTAATATTTCGTTTAACAAAACTTTTATATTATATTCTATCTCTGCTCTTACTTACACACTATGATAGGGAAAATGTTAGTAAAAAAATTAATTACACGGCAATAAATCTCAATTTTTTCATCCAAAATAATGCGTAATACATGCGAATATTTTAGTTAATAGCATGTAATTAGCATTAATCTTTTCCTAAAAAGCACTTTCAATTTAGTTTTTTTGCAAACAACTAATAAATTTAATTTTTCATAAAACATTACTATGGATTGAAATTAACGTTAATATATTTTTCCTTTTTCTCGCATAAAAATTTCGTATCTAAAAGTTGTTATTTCAACAAAGTAAATCATATTTCTCTTTATTATTTTATTATCCTCTATGAATAATAATTGAAAGATAAATAAACGCAATAAATGCATAAAACAACGTAATATTTTTTTAATGTATGGATGCGTGTATGCGAATAACACAAATCTAAACAAAACTACAATTTCGGTGATTAATGAGCAATTTATTTGATTAAAAACGTTGCCAACATAGCTGAAAGGGTTTTGCACTGATACCTGCTAATCTAAATACCCACTAATTGTCCCATCATTTAATCGGACTTGATTTCTATTGAAAATTAACGAGATTTTATAAATACTCGCCGATAGAAATGCTGGAATATTGATCGATGCTTGCTTACATGTGATTGCATTGTCTGATTGAATGAGATTTAATGACTTTATTCTTAATATGCTATCTTATTATGAAATGTTTGAGTTGTTCGGAATAGTGATGATTATTTAGAGGCTGAAAGCATTTGGAGGCTGGGAGCTGGGCTTAGATTCTAAATTTTGGAAGAGGCTCAGGTTTAAGGTTATCACTTTTTAGAACCTCAACTTGAGGTTCGAGGCTCCGGTTCTAATATAGAGAGCCTGTAGCCTATCTAGAGAGGCTATGACTTCTAATATTAACAATATTTACATTTTAACGAATTCTTTTCAATTTAAAATCACTCATTTTAGTTTAACTTGAATTTTTATAATTAAACTAAAAAATATTAAGTAAAATGACATTTATATTATCGTAAACATTTTTATTAATTATATATGGGGCAATATATATAGAGAAGCTCGGAGGCTCAAGCTCAGGCTCTTATTTTTAATGAGGCTTGATGTTCAGGTTCTTAAAGGGAGACTCAGGCTCAAGTTTAGTCTCCAGCACGAGCCTCTGGAACCCGTGCGTTATCATCACTAATTCGAAAACAGTTGTTTGAAAAGCTTTCAGATCGGACAGTTATAGTTTTCACACTCACTGCATAACCTTAAATATATTCATACCCTTGTGTTTTTTTTCGTTATTACGGTAAATAAATATTTTCGATAATACAAAACTTTTAAGTGTTTTGTGCCAATCAAATGCTATTATCGAATAGTAAAGTTAAAACATAATTAAAGCGTTGAGTTTTAAATATCATACTTTAGTTAACTGCAATGTACCGAAATAAACAATTTATTCGAAACTAATTGCGGCATTTTTAAACTTGTTCTATAAACGTAAAGAAGTTAGTGAAGGCAAAACGAACCTTTCAATGGAAAATAAATAGATATATGTTTTGGCAAACAAAAGTGAAGATTAGTCTTATGATTTAAAAGGATTATTTAATTACACCTGCAGAACAAAAATGTTATCAAACAGTCTATTATTGAACTACATTTACCTGCGGTTTGAAGATAAATGTTGTTTGTTTTTTTTATGACGCAAAACTACAAGTTCAAGTTGAAAGAGTCGAAGAATTTAATCGGTAATAATAATAATAAATTGGCACCAAAATTGATTTCAGCTAATGTTTGACTGAGCAAAATCATTAAACAATTCGTAAGCACTTGACAAATGTAAGATTGGTTTTGCAACATTCAAATTATAAGATGAAATAATGGAAAAGTAAATACTTAAAAAACAATCAAACTTTTTAAGGGTAATTTTGTTAAACTGTTGTTATTTAAAACACAAAAATTCAATGGCGTGTATTATCATTGTATACGTATTATCACTGTAGTGAACGTCTAAAATTAAAAGGCACTAATTTTGAAATAAAAAATTAGATTAGGGATTGCAACTGGCTTCGCAAACCTCAAATATAAATATTTTTATACGAAACTATAGAGACTAATTTTAAATCAAAGTTTAAATCTTAATTTTTAGGCATTCATGTATATTTTGAAAACTTATTAATTAATTCAATGACAATATTTTTAAATTGATTTACATTCGAATAGGATTTTTAAATCTTATCGCGGATAAGTTAAAGCACCATTGAATATTGAGTCGATAAGTTTTCGAAAATGCGGTGAAAACCCTGTTGGGTATTTTATCGTCACTTAAGGTCAAATTAATTATTGATTGCAGATACGCAAAAAACTGTTATTTAGAAAATTGATGACTGTCAGTGATGGATAATACTAATTCTTTCAATGTTTTCCGAAAACTAATACTCAGAAATAATATAAAAAGTGGCTTCAGTATGAAAACACTATAAGTGCTTCTGTGTCAGAGACAAAATACATGCCACAGCATTCATCGGTTACCGCTATAATTCATTACTTATTATACCACAGTTTGCCTAATTCAACACACCAGTGGTTTTCAAACTTTTTCTTTGCGCGACACGAAATTTCATATATTTAATTTTAAAATTAATGAGAATGATATGCTTGCATTTTAGCAAATAATTTATATCAATATTTTAAACAATATTCAACTGCGCTAATCGCAAATCTTTAATTATGGTCTATATTTTTAAGTATATATATATATATATATATATGTATATAAAAATAAAAAAGTACGAGTAGATAAAAAGTCATAATAGATTTGTTTTTCAAATGTTAACCATAACTAATACTACTTTTAAAAAGGCCGCGACAGATAGAACCTCTGCTGTATACGACCAAAAAATTACACAACTTTTTAAATCCGTGTTTTTAAACACATTTTTCATTTTTACTAGATTTATAAATAAAATACGATTTTATAGACAGTAGTTGTAAAAATTGGGTTTTATCGTAAAACGACATTATCGGAAATTGAATTAAACATTTTGTTTTTATTTCTCATTCATTTAATTGTCACGCTGTTGTCAATAAGAAAAAGGCCATAATATTTATTTTTATCCCACTCATCCATCTATCGAAAAGGTTTGTCTAAGCGGACAATTCAATTCATTGATGCATGCGATCCATTCAACGACTAAAACTCATTTATAGCTGCAAATGATGGATCACCTGTTCATTCAAGTAATTCTCTCTCGAATTTCTTTTGTTGAACTGTCCAGATATAGCCGTATTATATTCTACTTTATACCCAACTGTACTGTATTGGTGTAAATAGCGCCACTATGTGGCAGATCAGTGTATCAGAAAACAATTGCATGAAATAAAATTTTAATAAATTGGTATATACAATTTAACAAACATATAGTTTCACGTTCGCACAAGAAAACGATAAAATAGCGTGCGATTCCAACAATACAACAAATTTAAAAGTACTTTAAAGAATTTATTTGTTTCGCTTTTTAATATCTTATTAAATTTAAGCCAATTAATATTATCAGAAATATTTAACTTTTTAATGTTAGCAGAAATTTTAAGCAAAAATGATTTGGATATGTTATTTTGGGGTTTGGTACGGTTGGTATAGGTTAACTGAAGCGATGTTTTATTCACTACTTTTTAATTCGGTTGTGTTGTGTTCGGTAAGTTAAGGTTGGGTTAGGTTAGGTCATGTATAGCTTAGGTTAGGTTAGGAAAGGTTAAGAAAGGTTAGGTTAGGTTAACTTATAAACATATTCTATTTGATATTTTGAAACTATATTTATATAAAACTATATATATTTTATTGTTAACTATTAATTTTAATTTAAAAACACACGTGAAAATGCAACATTTGGAGAGTGTATCACAGTATCGTTTAAATTTTAATTCAAGTAAAAATTTATGAATTATATATTACACTTCACATTCAAGTGCTGTTAATGTTATTGCATTCGAAAGATAGCAAAAGAATAAACAGAAATACTGAATCATGATTTAATTATTTATTATTTACTTTAATTATGAAATAGTTTTTTATTTGTGAAAGAAATCAATAGTTTATGTTTTTTATTACATTGATTTTAAGTTATATTACGATAGATTTTTTTTAAAGTCAAGTAATTCAATGTATGAAAGAATAATTATCTCACTGCCACTTAAATTAAAAAGATTATGAATTTGAAAAATCTATGCCAGTCAGTCTTCATGTTAACGAACTAAAGCTGAATTAACCTAAGCGAAGACTGATAATTGAGTAATAATAAATTCTTACTATTCTTCTGTTGTAAACTAACGTTTGTGATCACAATTATCGTGAATTTAGCTTACATTTCGAAGGGTCATTATTCACCGCTTCGTTATCAAAACTTATTTAGTGTTATACATACGCATTTGACGCGCTGTTGAATACGCATTTATCAATAAACACTAAATTTTTTCTACAAACGGGTTATTTTTATTTTTTATGCCCAAAGTTTACAAATTTGTAGACAAATACAATGTTTTTATAAAAATTTGTAATTTGGGAAAATCTCAAATATCCTTATATGTGTCCACATGTACTGAAAGAAAAGTAGTTTCAAAAAATAGCATAAAGTTTGAAACGTATTGGGTTTTCACTCAATACGTACAAACCGTCTGTGTGTATGAATATATGGTTTCATTCATTTATATATACCAATGAATACACACTACGAATCACATTACAGTTTATAACAATAATCATTAAATATAACTTTAAATATCATTAAATAAACTAATAATTTAGTTTTGAACACAAAATATTGTATAAAATTATATTAAAATATATGTATATTGAACAAATATAATATATATTACAAATAATATTAATAATTAAACATTTTAGAAGAAAATTATAAGTAATTGTTTTAATTAATGTATAATGTATTAAACAATAGATGGCGTTTATAACACTAAATAAGTTTTGTTAAAGAAGCGGTGAAAAATAACCCTTCGAAACGTCAACTAAATTCACGATAATTGTGATCACAAACGTTGGTTTACAACAGAATAATAGTAAGAATGTGTTCAATCAACGATAAAAGCTTAAAATTTCAAATAATAATAATAAACTATTCAACTCAATCCATAGACTAGAGATTTAATATTAACTTGAATGTTATAGATTTAGACAAAAATACTTATCAATGAAGTACTTATTATATGTATTATAAAATCAAATTTTTAAAAGTATAATATAAATAATTGTGAATTATTTTATTTTGTTTCTAAGTATATAAGTTAGTAAAGATTTGCAAAGTTGTTTCCGCTCATTAACGGCAGATACCAAGTTTACATGAGTTTATAAAGTTTTAAATGATGTTTTGTCATCATAACTTAAATTTTGAAATTTTTAATCTAAATTATTGACCATTATATTATATTAAATATTACCCTCATTTTTGGTTATTTTCGCCTAATTTCGCCTATTTTGATCGGATTTTCAAATAATTTGAGCCTAAAAATAATTTTTTTATTCAGCAATTAGCGGAAGAAATTTTTCATCCGTGGCACTGAATTTTTAATATTATTTTAGCCAAATTTGACCAAATTTTTTCCTATTTAGACCCAACTTTTACCCACCCTGAATTATGCCTATTTTGATATAATTATTGCACATTTTAACCTGATTTTTGCCCATTTTGTCCCGATTTTTAACTCTATACTGGACAGTATTGGGTTATTTTTGCCAATTTCGACCCTACTTATCGCCTTATTGACAAGAAAATCCATTTATTAACATATGTGCAGACAGAGAGATGCGCAGACAGATGGACATACCCAAATCCATATATCTGAATTTTGCAAAGTGAGATAAAAAAATGTGTGGTAGTATACATGAGTTTAGTTAACTTTGCTTGTGATAAATTCAAAAAAGATAAAATTGAAACTATATTTACATTGAATTCTATTTTTAATAAGTACATATTTATTAAACGTATCAGACATGATTAGCGCGATCACCGAATTGAGCAAAAAATTCTCACGACTACGTAAAACATTACATAAACCAACGCACGCATGCATTTATACTTGTAAGGAGGTTTTGTACTGTTGAAATAAAAAAATTACCTCTTTTAACAATGGATTAGATAAAACAAAATCTTTAAACGTAATTATCCTTCAATTATTTAGTGGAAGGTTCCATTTATTAATTTGATAATTGAAAACGAAAAGAAGAGAGAACACAAGTCACAAGATTTCATAAGAAATAACTCTTATGATGCACTTAAGTTGTTTTGAATCTATTTTTCATAATTATATCAGAGGAATTATTTGAAACCAGAATTATTGGAAAACTATCGCTTTGGTACTCTATTCTCTAGATTCACGAGCGCTATTAAAAGCTAATATTTTGATTTGATAATGATTTCTTCGTATTGGTCTAAATATTAAATAGAAAACAAATGAATAAAATTTAATCCAAAGTTTGTTGTTTTTTGAGTGATACTTATTGATTATTATTTACTTATTTTATTTATTACAATTAAAAAGGGTTTATTTTAAAAGCAGACACTTTATAGAATTAACTAGATAAATAATTTTTTATTACTTTATCGAAATAAGTGTTTGTTTACCATTAAATACTTAATAAAAATAAATAAGTTGTTTCCTTTTAATATTACGTCTAATTTAATCAATAGGTAAATATTTACGCTTACGAGTTAGATAAAATTTACATAAATTTGCGGTAATATTCTGTAACTATAAAAATGTTAAGACTGGGTTTTTAAAAAAAATATAATTGTTAAAACATGTTATCACCGAATAAAAAATACATCAATACACCGATTAGAAGCCAATCACTAATCATTGACGATAACAAAACACTTGACTTATTGTTTAGAAAAAATTGTTATAACACGCTATGCTAATCGCTGTCGAATCCCATCCTTAGGTAGCAGTAAATACCGGATTTGCTTCTTTACAGATATTTACAGGTATTAAAATAACATCGTCAAATTAAAAAGTATATTGAACATGATAATAGGATTTTATCTACGATTACATGATAATAGTTGAGAGCAATATAAAAGTCTGAAAAACTTGCGAATCGTTTTGATTCATTTGTTGGCCGACTCATCCGCTAAAACAAGAGACTCAAAATTTTTTTTTTGTTAAAATGGAAAAAGCTAGAATAAAACACACGAGAAAAGCATCGTTTAGAGTATACATAGCGGCCGTTTGCGCACTTTTAGGCGCAATGTCCAAGGGATACGTTTTCGGATGGAGTTCGCCAGCATTTGATGACATGGAACGGTTAGATAGTGAACCACATTTGGGCATGACTTATGAGGATAAGAGAATTAAATCATGGATTGGTAGTAGTATTACATTGGGCGCATTGGGAGGAAGTCTATTATGCGGTTAGTTTAGCATATAATTTATAGATGAAAAAATATTAAAACTTATTATAAATATGCCAGGCATTACAATACATTTATTGGGCCGAAAAAAAGCTTTAATACTCTATGGAATACCAATGACGATTGGATGGGCTTTGATAGCCGGATCGAAATCGGTGTCTCTAATAATTATTGGTCGGGTTATAACTGGGTTTTGTTGTGGTTTAGTGAGCGGAACGTGTCCGACGTACTTAATTGAAATTTCAACGCCAAAAGTTCGTGGACTTTTGGGTGGAAGTTTTCAGGTAAATTTTTTGTTGAATTCTTTTTTAAATAGTGTTTATATCTGAATTAAAATTAGAGTTAAAATCGGTGTTATTGGGTTTTTAACATTTGAATTAAAGTACGGGTGTGCTACAAGATAATGAAAGGGAACATTTTATTTAGGAAAAAAAATACAAAGTTGAAATAAATATTTATAAATCGTAAATCACAGCCTTTAAGAAATTATGGTTAAAAAAATTTGTTAGTTTTTTGTAAAAATCTCCAAGATTTTTTATTAAAAACTTTTATACGCATCCTAATTTATTTCAAAGTTGTAATAAAAAATTCGATAAGAAAGTGTTTTCTTTTTAATATTTTTTCGTTTTAATATATACGATCTACTTTTTAAAACAGTAAATTGTTAAGTATTGAGCTTTTCATTTAACTCAAAACTTGTTTTGCGCAAATCATTGAAATTTCAAATAATTCATTTATCTATTTTTTAAAAAATTGTGTTTTTAATACTAATTTTTAATAAATAATTTTTTTGTTAAGTATTATTGAAGCCTTATTTTTTAGTAATCGTTTATAAAATAAGCGTAACAACTTTACCGTGGAGTATGGTCAGCATTAATACGTATAAATACAAATAGAATTAAGATATAGACAGAGTTAAATGGTTTGACTAAAATAAGTTTTGAGTTAACATTTTCTTACTTTTCTTAAATGAAAACATAAATTTACTGCAATTGAAAATAAGTCTTAATCTGAGCATTGGGAAAATTGAGTAAAAAAAATTTTAAAAATGAAAAATATAATAATTGTATACGAAAAATAGTTATTCTATAAGTAAGATGTTTTTAATGGAATCAAATATATATTTTAGTCATATGATGAAGTTTCCTGTTTATTTGTTGAAATATTTTTTCTGATATTATTCAAGTGTTTTCATTCATAAGTTCTTAAGATTTACGATAATAATATCAGAATAGGGGAAATCTTTTTTAACACTAAATTAAATTATGTAAGCATGAAATATAATTTTCAAGTGTTTTTAAATAAAGTTTTTAAGGAGTAAAACATTTCTAACTTTAGTGAAAATGAATAGCATTTTAAACAATCCCAAACAGTTAGAAACCATAGGCTAAGCATTCAGGCCTGTTTCCGGAGCCAATAAATACTAAATTTTTATATGCCCCTGTTTTGTATACATATAATACGAGGAAATTTAATTTTTTATGATTTTAAAGTATTATTTGTTTTATACTGTAATTGTATAAATAAGGTCTTTTTAGTTTCATACTTTTCTTAAACATTGATATAATCAGACAATGATCGTGTTTGGCGAAAAACTTCTCAAAAGCGAATAATTTACTCTAATTTTTCGAGTAAATTGAGTAATTATTAATAGAGTAAATAGGTTTTAGAATCTAAAACCTATATCATAACTACAGAAAAAGCATAAGTTTAAAAAATGAAATATATTAATGAAATTAATAAACTATTTTTAGTTCATTTTATAGAAAAAAGTGAGCTTATGCTTTTGACCTTGTCCGTCTGTCCGTCTGTATGTTCACAGTCTTAATTAATTAAGGGGGTTTCCCTATTCCTTATATTAATAAAGGGATTTAGCATTTTGCCATCTTGGCTTAAAAATTAATATAAAGGAGGCAAAAATGGGCATTAATATATGAAAAAGGGAGCTCCGAATGTATCGTTCTTGTTTTCTATTGTAATATTGCCATACAGTGTTTAAAACATACGCTTAGTAATTCTTTAGCGACTTATTCATAATTATAAAGGATTATTTACTCAAAATCCAATTAACTTCGAGATATTGTTAAATAACTTGTCATTTCACTCAAAAAAGTAAATTAAATGTCAAATGCGATCAATTTCAAACCTCAAACGCATTTTATGATAAACATTTAATGATGTTAAGCGTAAAAAAGTATTACGAAATAATCTTACTTATACTAAAACAGTACTTTACTTAATTTGTAATGCGTAATACTGTTCGAGTACTACGATGTAGAGACGAAACATGGGACTCACTTTAGTCGTTCGTTAAATTATTACTTTATTTTTCTTGATGCATTAAAATAATTGATTCGATAATCATAGAGGAATAATGTTTTAATCTTAAAAACTCAAGTGCAGATATAATTAATAAAAAGTTCACGGCCAACAAAAGCCTGTAAATCCCACTTAACAATTAATTGATCGCAAGTGTTCAGAATCATTGCTGAATTTTTAGAAAAATTCATTAGTTTAACAAAATTGATATTTATTTTTTTAAAAATTTTGTTCTTATTTTTAAATATTTGAATTTGCTTATTGCTTAAAATGGTTGAAATGGGAAAATACGTAATTACTATAACATTATTTATAGTAATAACCGCCGGTATATATAAACTCATATAAGACTTTGAAATATAATAAGTGGAGAATAATATTTTAGAAATAAGTTTGGCCCAACAAGAGCCAACCAGAATGGTAACAGAAATAGAACCAACAACTCAGACAACAATTGTCGAGATAAAAAGTGAAGTTGAAAAATATATCGCTTATAGCAAAGGAAATGTGTCATTGTTAGCGGCGGCAGTCGTTCAACTAGAGAAAACTGGCAATCAAATACATAGTGATTTAGTACATAGCGTTGGATTTGTCGAAAAATTCGGCAAAGTTATTGAAAATTATCACAATGCCTATATGGATGATTTCGAGCTTAAGATATATCTGGAGGAATCTATAGATGACATTAAGTCCGCCAGTAACGCGTTAGTTAATATTGGGCACAGGCTTAATAAACTTATTTGTATTAATTGAAGAATTTCAGTGACCAAATATTTAGTTCACTGTATTAAATTAAAATATTAAACAAATAAATAAAACATTTTGTCTATCATAGTTTCAAAAGTTTTCTATTTATTTATAGTTTAATCGATTTCGGTTTATGTATTGATCATAAATTAGCAAAAAATCGCTTTATTGCGTCCATATATCTAACGTTTATAGATTATAACATAAGACTCATAAATATTTCTTATATTTTCCAGGTTTTTGTGACATTAGGAATTTTAGTGGTATGTTATAAAACTAATGGGTTCTCAACAAACACTTTTTACAAATAAAGCATTATTTCATTATAGACATACGTTTTCGGCGCATTTCTTAAATGGAATTATTTGGCCGCATTCTGCGTGATTCCCGGCGTACTAATGTCT
>JAQIXJ010002052.1:0-17300 GCA_034700185.1 Phthiracarus laevigatus | reverse complement strand
AGACAAACAGACAAACAGACAAACAGACAAACAGACAAACAGACAAACAGACAAACAGACAAACAGACAAACAGACAGACAGACATTCGAAACCCCCTTATTTGCACTTCTTTATCGATCAAAATCCATTTAAATATGTGTTGAGCGGGTGGCCGTTCAGACAGGTCCCTTATAATGCTATTGAAACATTTTTCCACCCCCTGTTTTTTAGGGGTGTCCAGCTAACGCGAAACCTCCTGATTTGCACTTCACTCTTTAAGCAGAATCAAATTATGTAGGTGTCAAGGTGGTGCAGCTACAAGGGGAGGCGCCTTTAAAGTGATTTTCACACAGACAGACAACTTTGAAATATGTATTCATGATGTTTTTACATCATTAAGCATTAATTTATGAAAAATTGAGCTCATCATGAATGTTTTTTTCTTGAAGATACTTTTTGCACTAATAATATTGCGACATCTGTTATTTGATTATTAAAATATAATGTAAAACTTAATGGTAATAAAATAATGAATTGCGTATCACATAGGGCACATCATAATCCAGAATGTTTTATTTTGCCGCTATTGTAGTTTTTTTGTTATAAAACTCAAAATACTTTGGAATAATCCTTTTTGTGAAATGAATAATTAATGATTGTTTCAACGGAATAATTGAGTTACCACATAGTAACATATACTAACTTGTAGAAATTGTTTCAGTTTTAATAATCTCGTTTAATTCTAACGAAATGATTTTTAAATTATAAATTTGAAATCATTTAAATTAGAGGTGGAAAAACTTTAAAAATAAGGGTCCCGATCTGACTATTTTATTTTAGGTTAAGTTTTTCTAAGATACCAATATTAAGAGACTATTCAAATAAAATAACAAACAAAACTCGTTTTTAATAAATAAATCTCTGTATGAATATTTTTAGAATATTCCCGACAATAAATATTAGTTAATACTTTTAGAAAGATCAAATGCTCTATTTTATTTTGGAAATTGGTAAGAAAATACTTTATTCAAATTTTTCATTAAACGTTTAGCGAAATTATGTAATAAATTTGTTTTTATTACACAATATACACTGTAATAACTTGTTTTGATCAAGTTTACCTTAATTAATATTGTTATTTTGTGATAATTTTATTGTCAAAAATTTTCCGGCAAAATAAATCAAACTTTCATTAGCTTGATGCTTCACATTCTAGATCTAATATAACTTTTTATAAAACTAATAAACAGCAGGGTACTGCATACTTAATATAAAGTTCTTAAAAAACATTTTCCAAGTGTGATTTAAAATATAAGATTGCAGACATTCCTAAAATAGGACGGAAAAACAGAAAAGTGGGAAAATTTTAAAAACTGCTGCCGAACAAAAATCATCAGATAGTTAAAATTTTTAGACTAGAAAAACCAGGCTAAATGTTTTTAAAATAAGTTAATACCCTTGACAAAAGCCAACAAAATTATTCATTGCAGTCTGGGATTATATTATGGATATAATTATGCAAGTAACTTTGAAAAATGATTGTCGTCTTAATTATTAGTCTGTCCGTTTTATCTAATTTGTATTTTCTATAATTTTCCAAAAACATTAATTATATAATACATGTAATCTGCATAATCTAATGTTTTACTGAAAATACATACTGTAAAATTATGATAGCCTACTACTGTATATTTTTGAAAATCGAAATTGAAATTTAATTATAATTTGCATTTTATTTCCGATTAATTGAAATTGAAATATCATTTAAATTATTGCATTTTAAAAAATAGAAATGCAATTTAATTAAGTGTTTTTTAAAAAATGCAAATTAAAATGCAATTTAATTAAGAGTTTTTAAAAAAATGCAAATTAAAATGCAATTTAAATAAAATGTGAATTAAAAATCTAAATTGAGATGTAATCCAAATAAAATAATGAAAAAATTGAAATCGAAATGCAATTGAATTAATAGTCTTTTAAAATCGAAATGCAATTGAATTAATTAACTCTTTTAAAATCGAAATGCAATTGAATTAATTAACTCTTTTAAAATCGAAAAGCAATTGTATTAATTAACTCTTTTAAAATCGAAATGAAAATACAATTTAAATCGAAAAACTCATATGGAAACAAAACTACTGTATAACCATAGAATTAATTTAAACATTAACCTCAATTGTTTAATAATAATTATATGCATTCTAATTCTTTTTTTACTTTTTAGATGACTTCATTTTTTAATTTTGCCTGTATTCTATTTAATTTTGTTTCCATATGAGATTTCAATTCAATTTTAAATTCGACTTTAGAAATTTGGTTAATTCAAATACACTTCTAATACAACTTTTTAAATCACTCTAATCGCATTTACATTATAATTTGAATTTTTATTTTTTATTTTATTTAAATTGCATTTAAGTTCCGATTTTTAAAGAATATTATATTTTGATTGATTTTAAATTAAATTTTATAAATATTACGTTAACTTATTTTCCATTTCAATTTACATTTTAATTTTAATTTCTTAATAACCCTTATTTTATTATAGTGGGAAACATTCAAAAAAATATAGCTAATATATCAAAAGTGCCGCATTAAAGTTTTTTTAAATGTTTTATTTAAATGTATGTAAATGCGGTGTATTTGATAACATAATGTATAAATGTTACCATATGATATAAGTTTAATAAGAGAATCCTTTTTTAAAATTAACATTTATTTAAATTTCTATTTCAATACTCAAATACATAAAAATTTAAATTGCTTTTCAATTTCGATTTTAACTTTTTTACTTATTTAAATTGCATTTCAATTTACATTTTTTGAAAAATTCTTTATAAAATTACTTTTCTATTTCGGTTTTTATTGTTTAAATAAGTTTAATCACATTTTATTATTAAATAATCTAAATTGAAATGTATATTTTTTACATGTTGATTTCGATTTTAAGAAAAATTGAATCAACACTAATTATATAAACATAAAATACATTTCCGTTTCTCTCTGTCCGCAACAATATAATTCAGTTTCACGTACTATTAAAATACTTAAATAAGCTATTTGTAATGTGTTTTAATAACAATATTTAAAAATGTATTAATTATTTTAAAACATTGTTGTTTTGCGCTAGAAACTAAAGTGGGAAATAAAATATAACAGGAAAAGCATATAACAAAACTTATAATATATAAACGTTATACAGACGGTTAATAGTATAATTATTTACATAAAAAATACTTTTTCGTTTCTCTGTCTCTATGTCCCGAAAAATAATTTTTTTTCCGGAATATTATCAAGGTTGAGGTAAGCTCAAACCGTATATAGTTCTAAGAAAATTTATAATTTATAAAATCAAATTTATATAGTAAATTTTACTGTTCATAAAATAATTATTTAACAAAGAATTCAAGCACACAAATAATTTAGGGAAAATTTTGTTAAATTAAAGTGTTATAGTTGGAAATTACATAATTAAGTGCCAGTCTGGATGATTGTTTTCAAGTGTAGGTATTTAGTCATATCTCGTTATTATAAAGCAGATGAAGTTTAAACACGATTGGGTAACTAAATTTCTTTAAAATTATACCATAATTCGAATAAAATTTTGTTTGAATAAATCAAAAACTGAGAACCTTTTGATTTTGTACAAAGAATTAAAAATTTTAATCAAATAAATAATTATCAATCTTTATCTATCCATTTTAAGAAATTAATATGTTTAGTAATTAAATAAGTTATTAAAGAGAAAAATATAAATCCTACTTTTTCAGTTCCGACAAACAAAACTTTTTTCAAACTTCTGATATAAAGTCATAGTTAAAAATCAATATTTTTTTGGAAACAAAGAAACTTCTTTATTAATAATTATTTACTATGTTTACTGAAAAATACAGAGATTAGTTACAAGTTTTTGTTTCTTTTATGTCAAATATTCATGTTTCTACAAAATTACTTCTAACATTTATATAGTTTTAAATTCAATAAATTTAGAATGTGGTAATAACGCAACGCATCAGCGGTAAAATTTTTTTATAACTAACTTATTTTACAGTTACAATGAAAATTGCAAAAATAAACTATAAAAAGTAAAAAAAATGAAAAAAGTACATATAAAAACTTTGAAAGCCGACAAAAATTAATAACATTGTTTTAAAATATTAAATTTAAAATTGTTAGACAATAAGTACGTTTAATATGTACTTAAGTGCTATTTATTTTTATTTCACATAACTAACTTAAATATCGTATGATTTAATAAAATTTATAAACCAAAGTTGTCACAGTAAAATATTTATTCTTGTTTTGAAGATAACGTCTAATTTGGTTTTATTTATAATCTTTCAAAATCCAAAAACTTTGGTTTCAAGCTTATTAAAAATTTTTTTAAAGAAAAATTAAATTAGAAATCAGCAAAATTAATTGAGAAACAGAAACTTAAATAAACTGATATGAGCTGTTGACTTGTGTCACTGATATTTTGGAAATCGTTAAAATTAAATTAAGACTGGTGTGTGGCGACAACGCGAAATGTATTTACGTTTGTTATAGACTTTAATGTATGAGTGTTTTATGATTTATGAATGATTCTATAACTGTACGACTTTTATATATACTTTGTATGTACGATTCCAGAGATGCTAATTTCTTATTATTCTTGATAATCGTTCCAGAAGAATATTTCCGTTAATTGTGTCGTTGGTATTGTTGAGAGTTAGGGGTTTTGACTGATCGTTAAACGATAAAAGTGAAAGACTTATAACCAATACTGTATAAAATGCAATATAAAACAATGCATAAAATTATTCAGTTTTTAAAACAGTTTTATTATAAAAAATCTAAATTAAAAAAGAGTATTTTAAAATGTATTTTGAATTTAAAATGTAATGCGTTACTAATAAATCGTTTAGATTGCGTTTTAAACTTTAAACTTATGATTTAATAACATATAAGTCCTTTATGTGTAAATGTATTGAAAGAAATTGAACACGTGAAAGGTGTGCTCATAGCCCCATATCAAAATATTGCTTTGTATTCCATAAGAAATGAGAAACCAAAAAGAATAACACGGATAAAGGTTATTAATATTGAATAACTAAGATAAAAAATAATTTCTTCAATTTAAACTTTTAAAATAACTCTTTACTATAACAAACAGAAGTAGCTAATGACAATAAAAATAATATATAAATTTTATTCAACTTTAAATACAGTTGATAATATTAACATTACATTAAGTAAGTTAAAAAATCATAAAAAGATTTTTTTGTAATTTTCTATTAAATTGTAAATAAAATATAGGATTAATTTTGTGAACTGTTAGTGCATGCTGTCCTTTTTAATTTAATTTAATTGTTAAGAAATTCGCATGCAGTAATATTTATTTATTATTTAAAATATCATTATAGCAGAGATTTTCATAAATTACCCGAAATATTGAAATTAGGGTTTATTGAAGTTACTGAAATGATTTATAATTATAGTCATGTTAAACTGAAACATAGCTCAGAAATACTTTTTACATTTTTAATATAATGTCCAAGCATTGAACGGTAAGCTTTTTGTATATTTGACTCGTGTAATAAGTCGAACGTTGTAGGTTAATGGCTAGTAGTAGTAATATGGCCACTATAGGGCACGCGCTAACGCGTAACCAATAGTTGAGGATTAAGAATGGCGATAGTAAAACCACTACTGAAGAATGGTACCACAGAAGCAAATGTGTGCCACCAATACCACAAAAGTGAAATACATGTTAAACATAGGAATTATTGTATTAAATAATAACGACTGGAAATAAGCACTAAAATGTATTTTAATGTGTTACTATACAATGAGTTACTTTAGCGATAATATATTATTGAAGTGTATACCTCGAAGTTAGAAAACATACTGATGTATTAAACATCAACTAATAAGTTATATTGAAATATGAAGTAAAGAATATATTAGTCATAGGCATTATGACTAATGAAATAATTATTGAACATATAAGTAAGTAATTTTGAGTAATTAGAAATATCTAGAAAACTGTAGAAATGTAATTATAACTCGTGATGTGACGGAGAGTTCACATACACTACACTTTTATAGTTTTTTTAAACAATGTATAAATAATTTATGATTTTAATTTTAGTTTTAATTTTAAGTATTAAATGTAAGTCGTTTAAAAAATATAGAAAGTTGTAAATTATAGAAAGAAATGCAATTGTTAATACAAATGAAACGATTGTTGCCATAAGTTTAAAAGTATTAATTGTACATCTTAACTGATAACAGGAAAACGAATGGGATTGCATTGCAAGAAGAATTGTTTATAATGTTTGTATATAATCTTTTTGGCAATAATTTGAAATTAAACAATTTTAATTATATAAAGTTGGATGTAAATAAAAAAATATAATTACTTTTTAGCGAAACGATAGAATAAAATTTTTTAAGCAATTGTCTAAAGACAATTAGTATTAAGACCTACAATTTAAACTTTCTTTATAGCAATTTATAAATTTACATTAAGCGAAATTGGAATATATATGATAATTCCAGTTCTTTTTCAATTTTATAAAAGTAGGACACTTTACTATAGACCCATATTTTTCGACTTGAAAAAATTCAAAAAATTATTTCAAAATCTTAAATACTATTTCGTATCCCGAATTAAATAACGGTTCGAGACCAGAGAAAGAATCAATTTGTTAAAATGATGGCCAAAACGTTTAATGCCAAAATAATGTTTTAAAAAAGATAAATAAAAAATTCTGAAATAATTTAACATGGCTGGGTGGATCGATGTTTTAGAACACTTTATCTCCCGACATACGTCCTCTGATTTTTTCTTATCTGGTTTTTCAAAAATTGAAGTTTTTGGAAGCCGCTGGCAAACAAATTAAAGAAAATGCTTGTATTCAATTAAATTTATTAAATCAAATAATTGTATTTAAGAAATAGTTTTGAAAAGCTTTGTGATAATATAATTACCCAATGTAACTAACAATGGAAGAATATAGGGCTTTGAATTCTACTATTAAATGTGTTGCTTTAAAAAATTGTTTTAGTTAAGTTTATTGTGCTTAGATATTTCTATATTTTTGGGTTTAACATTAGATTTTATTGCTGATTTTGGTTCCTATAATTTGATTTTTCACCCATACTGAACATTAGAATTGTTTGTATAGGTTTGATACAAAAAAACAATTTTATGTAAACACATTATTTGTCAAATACGAAAATATTTACGATATTAGGGGTTATATTAAAAAATTGGTCTGATATTTTCTCCATTTAATGAGTCGAAGAATTATTTATAGTTTTAAATAATTGTGTTTTGTGAAAAAAATACAGTTTACATTTTTAATCAGAAAGTATTTAAATTAACCGAATAAAATGTTTTAAATTTGGCAATGTTATTTGAAGTTTCTTGGGGATATAGTAAGGGTTGAGGGCTTGAGGGATTGAGGGCTCTCCAACAATTTTTCAGTTAGCTGTAATTATTCCAAAATTATATTTAAGACTGAAAAGTCAGATAATTAGATTTGGGTACTCTGTCTGTATGTTGGTCTCTTTGTCTGTGTACTTATTAACTTCCTTTTTTTAAAAAAAGATTAGCTTATGCATTTGATACTGTTCTTCCGTCCGTCCGTCCTTCTAATGAATATTTAAATTGCTTTTCACTAATGAAATTTAATGTATTTTAATGAATTACTGTATTTAGACTATCTTTATTTTGGTATAATTGAATGAATTAAATTCAAATCGGTAAAAAACAATGCGGATTTAATTCGATATTTTTGTAACTTAACAAATAATCTTCATCTAAAGAAGATAACCTTTTTCAAAGAGTTAAATGCGATTGAAACCATAGTTTTTCAAATGTATTTCAAGAACTGTAGTATTAAATCATTATGACTAATTAAATGAATGAGAAATTTTGAAATATGTTTCAATGGTTATAAATGCTTCCTTAGATTTTTGAAATTAAAAATTCAATCAAGTTTAAAACTAGTCAAAAACCATAATATATTTTAATAGTTTTTTATAAGGAGTTCAACTTAAAATAACTTTTTTTGACAGAAAAAATGTTCAAAATAAAGGTATTTAATGTGAAGATGACTATAACTTTTATAAGTTAATCTATCGAGTATTAACTATAACTAACGACTTATTAAACTAACGTTATGGCACTTTTTAAGCCTTTATTAACATTAATAAAAATCAAATTACACATTTTTGTAGTGTTATTTTAGATAATTACTATTTAAATGGAATATTATTAGGTGTCTAAATATACCAGTATTTTTTAAATCGAATCATGCTATGTTAATTATGTTTAAAAAAATAAATAATGTTATAAAACAAAGTAAAATCAAAATTAAGATGGAAACCCTCATAATATATTATATACTTTGTTTCAATATATATATGTAGTGGCTTTCACATGTTAGTACAAATTACTTTTGTTCGAGTTCAATGTGTTGCATTTAAGCTCGGAAGAATCTGCCAATCAGAATGACAGAATTGGCTAGTTTTTGATTTTGATCGATTGTCATTTCATATCTGTCAGCCAGATAAATAATACATATTTGGCATTTTTAAAAAATGTAACAAGTACTTATACTATTTTTAAAGCCCTTAGATATTTTCCAATATTAATCCAACTTAAAATTTGAAAAAGCATGTCAAAATTGCAAATAAAGGGAAAATAAAACTTACAGGCCTAAAACATGACAAATAATAATAGTCAGTAGTTAACTGGGTTTCTAATAAAAATAAAAGTCAGTAGTATTTCATGGAAAACGGAGTCCAATAGAATTTTTAATGCAAGTTATCTAGAAAAATAACACAAAATATTTTTGTGATAGAATGAATAAAGCAATAGATTATCGTATAGTATAATATACTAAAATAATGATCACTATCTCTCCCTCTCTCCGTCACGTTCTCCTACAATATTGAAATCAACTAACTTTACGAAAGTTAACTAACAATATAAAAAACTTTTAACCGTT
Organism: Phthiracarus laevigatus; assembly: GCA_034700185.1. Taxonomy (NCBI): domain Eukaryota; kingdom Metazoa; phylum Arthropoda; class Arachnida; order Sarcoptiformes; family Phthiracaridae; genus Phthiracarus; species Phthiracarus laevigatus. Next base: position 8,318 of record JAQIXJ010002052.1, on the reverse strand, counting down.
ATAGAACATTGTTTAATAGCGCGAGAAAAGCAAAGGGTGATAATCAACAACAAAATAATACACGCTCAACCCTTTTTAAATTTCGAAACTAAAAAAATATATAAAATGCCTATTAACAATTTAAAACGTTGTACGGGCTATAACAGCAATAAAATGATTATTGATTATTGTTGTGAACGAATTTACAGTTTTAAATGTATAAATATATTTCCTTTTATTATCTAACAATTAGGCACGCATTATTCAAATCAAAAGGGTTTAACACTTAATATCTATGTTTTTAATGATTATTAGGTTTTTCTTACAATATTTATGATTAATATTTAAACTTTTATTAATAAGTTATCGACAAAAAAGTCTAAAATTAGTATGAGTTTAATGTTTCAAACTTTTAATTATTTTTTGTCGTTTTCTTTTGTGATTTGTATCACTTTGTATTTTGCTTCGAAAGTAATCGGTCGCTCTTTGATCGTAAAAGAGAAAATAATTTGTATTTTAAAATAATTAATATCTGAATAAAAATTTCTTTAATAAACAGCAGAATGTCTTAATTTAAATTTAATCAAATTTGATAATTAAAAGCGTTGTAAGCTAAACCATTAATTAGTTAGTTAAGACCATGATTGTTTCAACCCTTGAGAAAAGAGGAAGTGTAGTGAAGTTCATTTTGAGATTAACTTTAAGTTGTCGTCAATTCAATAGTTGGGAATCCTAACCAGATTTCGGTGTACATACACTTTGTCCTTCTTATTGTTTCATTGCGATCCCGTGGCGGAATGCGTTTTTCAACGATGCTTAACTAACAAAGAGCATTCATTGTTTCTATTACATTTGAGATTCAACACTTAAACATTTATATTACGGTTATATTAACTAAATTAATATAAATACTGGCTGTTAGGCAAAAACTTGCAATAACTGAATGTTTGAGCGACTTAAATTTTAATCCCGACTTAAAATTAATTATTAAACAAGAACGAACAATGCGCTCAGTTTGATTAAAATTTTTTAAAATTAAATAGATATGTGGATTATAAACCCTTTACGACAAAAAACATTTTATTGTTGATTAACAATTTTGAAATTTTATTTTTAAACAAACTAAACATTTAAACGGTTTTAAAAAATTTTAGTTTATTTATCTAAATATTAAATAATCTTGATTCAAAACTTTTTATATATGGAAAAACCTAATTAAAAATATTTTCATGATTAACGGAAACCATTATTGTTTAATGGCTTGAATAACAAATCATGTATTTTTTACAAAAATTTTAGCAATTCCCTTACGACGTATGATAATTAGTGTTGTTTCCATATGAGTTTTGTCGATTTCAATTGTATTTCAATTTCAATTTATAAATTTAGTTAAATCAATTGTATTTCGATTTCAATTTTTTTTATACGGTGATTTCGATTACATTTCGATTTACATTTTTAAAAATTTCTGATTTTAATTGCATTTCTATTTCAATTTTTTTAAATGCAAAAGTTTAAATGACATTTCTATTTCATTAAATCGAAATAAAAATGCATACTTTATTTACATTTCAATTTCGATTTTAAAAATACATTTCAACCGTTTTATTTTTTTAACATAATATAACATTGATACCAAAAAAAAAATAAGTTTAAAAAATATATATATTTTTAATCTGAACTACAATAATTTAAATTGCATTTTAATTTACATTTTTAAAAACTTCTGATTTTAATGGCATTTCTATTTCGATTTTTTGAAATGCAATAATTTAAATGACATTTCAATTCCAATTAATCGAAATTAAAATGCAAATTATATTTACAATTCAATTTCGATTTAAGAAATGGAAACAACACTAATGATAATTGATGTTTGTAAAAATTTACATTTTATTAAATTAAACATTAAGTATAAATTTTAATAATAATAGAAATTTTAATAAACTAAGATTTCAAATGCTTATTTTAATTGAAAAATATGTTGAATTACAAAACTTTCGTTTGTGTGAAACTTATTTAAATCACCTAAGTATACAAAATAAATGAAAGTCTACTCTAATTTATTTTTAAATATATCATTTAAATTGTAAGAGACGAAATGTTTTTCCATTTATTATTTAATAGAGTGACTAAAAAAGTTAAAAAAACGAATGATTTAAATAATAGTTTGAGTAAAACGTTAAACAATTAATTTCACAAAAATAATTTACACAAAAAACGCTGACAAAGTAACATCTAGCTTCTTATTCCTCACAATTTTATACCGGTTTTAGATCATTCATTTTTAAATGCAAATCTAAAAAATATTATAATTTATTTTGCGATTCAATTTTGATAATGACTTTTTCTTTGAATTAAGTTGGTTCTATTCCAAACTTTTTTTTTGATTTATTAAAAGGGTTTCAATTTTGACCATATTTGCACTTACATGCAACTTTTTAAGATTTTCCATTTGATTTGTAGTTTTTCAGTTAGCCGGAAATAATAATAGGCATTTTATGAAATAGCAGCAATTTAAAAAATGTTTTTTAATGAAAATTGGAATAAGACATCATAAATAAAACATTAATTGTGAAAAAATTTTAAACAAACTATAAAATTAACTCATCAAAATGAAAATTTAAATTTAAAAAAATCAAAATTTAAAATTTATTTTGACAAAAACATATTTTTAATAATCGAATAATCGTTTATTTTTATTGTCTTACTCCAAAATATTAATCCAAATTAATATGAATGTATGATTTATCACTTAGTTGTTTTAACTTAAATTACACAAAATTACAGTTTTAGAAAAATGAAACTCCTGAAGTTTTGGAGTTTGTTTTGCCAAAAATTAAAAAATAAGAAAATATAGAACATACTAATAAAAAACTAAGATTTTTTATAATTGCTTTTTATAAAAATTTTGTCTAATTCGTAATATTGTTAATAAAAAAAAAACTATAAACAACTTATGACTATAAATACTCTATAAAGATCAAAAACTTAACTCAGAAACCAATATTAAAAACGGGTCAACAATAAGGTGTGCCTCGTTTATTGTTCGTCTCGTTGTTGTCAAAACCAATGGTCAAAATATTACTCAAAAAAGACGAAACCCCGGGAACTATTAATGTAGTTTGTCCAACAGTGGTATCAAAAGTATAGCTAAGCTACTTGTACAATAGGGATATAACTAAGACAAAAACGCAAAAGCATCTTACGAAAAACTTTAATAACATACCGATTTACTTGAAAAGCATTATAGCAATTGAAGAACGCATGGTATCACAGAGTATACCATTAATGCAAATTAGGAGGATAAGAATCGACTAGCAATTTCGTTTGCATGAATATATAAAATTTCAATGTAATCTTTAAGTTAAGCTCATTTTTTCTAAAAAATTAATTTTCTTTTCACTTGAATTAATAAATTAATTTCAAATAAGTTCATGCTTGACATAAATTTGAATAAGCAACAATTGTTATTTAATTTTAATTAGGTGTTTCCAAACAGAAACTTAAATTTATATTAGTACAATTTGTAATAGAAAAATTGAAATAATAACAGAGATCAGTTACATAATTGATTTTTAATATTGAAATACATTTAAATTTTATAGATATTAAAAACACAATATACAGATTTTCGTTTTATAAATAAATGTAGAAAATCTTTATAAAGTTTTCTGAAATGGACAATCGAAAATGGTTTACAATAAATAAAGTTTAGAAAAATCTTTACAAAAATCAATAAAAAATGAAATTATTAAAAAAAGCTTTTTTCGCACCAATAATCATTTAAAGCTACAAAAATCCAAAAATAAAGAATTACAAAATTTAAACAAATTCCAAAGACTGGTAATTTGCATGACCATTTTAGTCTATTTAATGTTATCCATATGCTTAACTCAAAACGTCTTCGAATCCAATAGTTTATTAAAAGTTACTCAAAATGTTAATTTAAACAAACTATATATTGCAAGGGTCGTTGTTTATTAGGAACAAATATATACTTAATAAATACAATGAGTAGAGTTTTCTTCATCTAATAAGAACATTAATAATTTGGATCTAAAATTACTTTTTTAAGACTTATTAACATTTAAAACATAAGAAATAAATTAAATAAATTAATAAGTTTAAAAATTTATAAATCCTGTTATTTTCTAAGAAATCTGTGTTCTATTCTACATAAATAATTGATATAAAAGCATAATGTTTGCAAATGACAAAATCTCCAATGAGCTTGATTATTTGGTGTTAATTATAAATTAAATAAAATTGTGAATAATACTCTAAAAATAAATTAAGTCTAATATTTAACTGAACATAGACCAATTTAATATGCTATGATAAATGTTAACATAGATTTATTTATTTAACTTAAAATTTAGTTTTAGAATTTAAAATATAAAGTTGAAAGGACTTCCTTATATTCTTATAAGAAAAAAATTAAGACTTAACTACAAAATTAACAAAATAAATTAATTTGACAAAACGATTTATAAAATGTAATTTCAAAAATAAAAAATGTTAATGGTCTTCGTTGCCATTAGTATATATTTCAAAATTTACATTTTATAAATTGATAAATAAGGAAAAATTTTTACAGTTCAAATTTAAGCGGAAAATCTAATTTAAAAATTGGTTCGGATTTGATGACTGTAAATTTACAAAAAAAAATTAGAATGAAAAAATATATGCGTTTTTTGAATCAAATTTAAATCACTTTACTTAAATATTATATAAGTTAAATGAAATTTATACATTTTTAAAATTTAAAGTCATATAGTTTGTATTTACTTTTACTTTTAACAATAATACTGTCTTTAGTATTTTGCTTAAAATTTTAAGAAAACTAAGTTAACCAACATTTGTTAATTAAGATGTTTTGACAGCTTACTTCAACTTAATACTTGTCAAAAAATGGAATTTTTAGAAATATAAATTAAATTTAAATTTTTCAAAATTGAATTGTGTTTATTGAAGAACTTAAAGAGATATATTTAAGAATCAGTTTTTAATCAGCTGATGAACATTTTTTCTTTAAAAACTGTATTTTTATATTTATATTGTATATTAATTATTTGTTATATTATAATTATTTTTGATAAAGGAGTAATATCTGATATTTATAGATTTTTTTATGAGCTTTTTCTTTTGAAATCAGCTCTTTTATAAATTTTCATTCTGAAATTCTATTTTAAAATGGTTTCAAAAATACAACTTTTAAAGATAACTATAAGTTGATTCTTACACCCAAATTAATTGATAAAATTCAATAAAATTTAATAAAAGTTCATCTTATTTAAAAATCATTTTATATTTTTATATCTGTATTCTTAATTAGATTTAACATTAATATATTATAGATCTAGTTATATGATTAGTTTTCAGGTTTATTATTTACTTTATCTACATTTAATTAATTGTTAATAAAATTCCGGTCGTTTAAAATTTTTTATGTTAAATATTATATTACTCATTGATTTAAATTTGTTTACTTATTATGATCTTATTTTAATCAATTATGTCCAATGTTTATTCGTTTTCATAAAATATATTTTTTAAAGCTTTAAATTAGCTAAGTAAAATTTGAAATAAATATTTTACAAATGAAAATGGATTTTTAAAAATGGATCTAACAATAATAAAAACATTATTAAACCATAAAATATTTTATTGCTGTGTTTAAAACTTTTGAAAAGTTATTTTAATAAATTTTATTAATAAAAAATTCACGGCTTAATCATATAGATTTCACTTTTTCTTATGTTAATGCAAACTTTTATTACAAATGTATTTGCTTCAAAGCCAAGACTGCCAAATGGCAAAACTTTTTATTAAAGAGAAATGCCTTAATTAACCTAAGACAAGAGGACGGACGGAATTACTTAAATCCATAAGCTCTACTTTGCCTATTCAAATTCAGATGAAAACAAGAACGACACATTAATATATAGCTCACTTTTAAACTTAATATCGATAGCATGGGCTTCAAATAAAAGAACATGAGAACAATTCAGAACTGTGTTCGGTTCAAATATTTATATCCCAATAACTGCACAATCATTTTAAGAGATTTTTATTATCCCGAATGTGTCATTAGCTGAGAGTTCTATGATCTAAGGTCTCGCTTCTAGATTAATAGTTGGACTTATAGGTCTGACCTTTTACTCAAAAGGTATAGTTCTCACCACAATTGTGTTCGCCTCTCTAATTCTGGTCTCGTTTAGCAATCCCTTTTTTCCATATCTCTTACTAGCAGGGTGATTCGCTTATTTTTATACTCAATTGTTATTTCGTGTTATACTTTACTTTCTTAGACGTTAACATAACTATTTTTCATATGCTCCACAAATGTTTTTAAATCTGCCACGCAATTGTGATCGCGTCTGTTATTCCATAATCCATAATTATCGCAAACTTTAGAACTAAAAAAATCTCTAACATGATTTTCATAGTCAGTGTATTGAAATGTTTGACGACAAATAACCCAAAAAATTTCTAATAATTCAAGAAAATCTTTAACAACTCGTTGTGGTTGTTTCACCAATATTTTGCGCCCTTACACTGTTTACATTGAGAAGCTGAATCGATCGCTGCGTTTAACCACGACGAACAATAATATTCGTAGCAATGAACGCATAATATTGTGTCTTGTAACACCTTTTGGCAAAAAAACATGTTATGCTTTTCAATGCCAATAACATCTTAGCGTTATAATGTGCAAATAGATCTCTAGATATGCCACCAGTCCTGTTCTCTAGACTCATTTGTTCCTTGATTTTTGTGCACTTATTAGTCAAATGTTTTCCGCCAAAGCTATTTGTGTATTCTCCAAGTTTGCCAAATTATTTTCCTCTCTATTCCATCTCTGTTTCTCCTCTTTGACCATATATTCCAATTTAATATAGGCACCGTATGATCAATAATCATGATGTCATCCCAATCTATAAAATTTAATCACGATTAAGCTCAAAAAAAATTAGATGTGTATGTGTTTTGAGTAATGTATATGTGGTGTGTGAATTCTAATAACGGCCTTCATAATTTTATTATTAATCTTTTAATTTCTCTCGCTTTCCTTTTCCGTTTTTTACGTTTCTATCTCCTCATAAACTTAAATTAGCATTAACATATAATATACAAAATCAAAAATAAAAAGGACAACATAAAATATAAAACAAAAATTATAAATACAGGAATCCCATGAGCTCTTTCAAAAATGTTGATAAAACTCGTAGTATCTTTTTCTCACTCTGTTTAAAAATATTTTTATTATTTGATTTAAATTCATAACTTTGCTGCTCTAAGTAATGATTAACTTCTTCAGATAATCAATAATACAGAACAATCAGGTAAACTGGTTCTGAATTTTAAGAAAAATTCAGTAAAATAAAATTTGTCAACAGGTAACTTAATGGGATATATTTTTTTACCTGGTAATTTCAGGTATCTATTAAAACTAGAACAAAAGTCTGCTAACAAACTTTGTTCATACTGTCATGTCGTAATGGATTATAATCAAAATCACCTTTTTTTTATTAATTTCAAAAAACTTATAATCAATTTATTTGAGTTTCTTGTATGAGTTGACCATTTTATTTCTATCAATTGGTCCTCCTGCATAAATAAAAACACGTGCATGACTACACCGAGAAAAATCAATTGATAGAAGATGATATACAGATTCCTGAGCTGATATTTCTGTTGCTTTGAGATATCGATCGCGAATTATTCTCAGTCTATCTCTTCTATTAAAATTTCCAGCTTTAACAACGTCTACAGCTTCTTTTAACAGTTTAGACAATCCTCTGTCAGGCTTTATTAAGTTGTATGTATTGGACCAAAAAATAGGCATTAATTGATTATCAATATTAGCTTTCTGTAATTTTAGTATGGTTAAATAGTAATCATTAACCTTAATGTCCTTTAGATATCGTTTAAGAAATACTTTTGTATGTTTAAGTTGAGATTGTATTGAAAAGATATAATCGGCATACATGAGCTTCAATTTACTTAGAAATATATCGAATGTTATATCAGCTAAAATTGTTTGGCCTTTTTTGTGACGTTTTTTTAAGTCATTAATTGTTTGTTTTATCTCATAATAAATCTCTTAAAAAGGACAAAATAAAATTTAAAACAAAAATTACAAATACGGCAATCACATGAGCTCTTTCAAAAATTTTGTTAAAACTCGAAGTATCTATTTTCTCACTCTCTTTAAAAATATTTTTAATATCTTATTTAAATTCATAACTTTGCTGCTCTAAGTAATGATTAACTTTTTAAAATAATCAATAATCCAGAACAATCAGGTAAACTGGTTCTGAATTTTAAGAAAA
>JAQIXJ010002051.1:0-17304 GCA_034700185.1 Phthiracarus laevigatus | reverse complement strand
ATATTTGACACTATTTTGACTCATTTTTGACACAATTTTAGTCATTTTTGGCTGGTTTTTGTGATCTAAAAAAAGTCTACAGACAGACAGACATACATACAGACAAACAGACAGACAGACAGACAGACAGACAGACAGACAGACAGACATTGCAAATCCAATAGCTGACTTTTACAAAGTGAGCTAAAAATTAAAAACTTAAGTGGCATCTGCCGCTAACGGAGATGGAATATTATAGAATACGAAATATTGAAATGGTAAGCGAGCGAACGAAGTAAGCGAGCGACAATATACTAACTAAAACTAACTTTTCAGTCAGATATTATGACCGTATCGATTTTGTTTTTATATTGTCATAAGGATTATTATATTATAAACTGTTTTTATAGTACTGCTTGACCAGTACGGATGTGAGTTACGCAACCGCTTTAATTAACAATACATTATTTATTTAATATCTTTTGACGTTGATATAAATTCGTTGAAGATTTCAAAATAATAATTAAATAACCATTAGTTTAAGTGCAAACAAAAATAAATTTTATAAAAATTAATAAAATTATCAATATAAATAAATCTTCAACGCCAGTAAAAATTTTGAAATTAATATACAATTACTAAAACTGAATATTATTTCTATTTTAATGATGGTACTAACTTTTTTAAAACAGTAAGTTCGGTAAAATAAATTACTTTTATAACATTTAAAATATATTGCATTTAAGAGATTATTGACTATTTTAAAGAAATATATTTTACCATTGCAATTATACTGTTTTGATTATCTCACCATCACAAACGATTGCGCTCCAACTACATTTTGAACAATTAATACGAATCATTTAAGACGCAAAACTTTAAGCCGATTGTAAGATTCGCATTAACGTACAATTAGCCTATAAACTTCTTAATCTAAAAACTAATTTATAGTTTATAAATTACTCTTCTGATAAGTACAATTTTTTTCCTTCTCAGATAGAAGTTTTATTACTTTAACATTAACAGTTTCGTCAACAGTAGTGAACTCGTCGACATTAAGTTGTTCTGAAAACCTGCATAGATACAAAATAACCATAACAAGGTTTAAAAGAGTTTTTTTTGCTTTCTTTTAAAAACTTGATTCGAAAATTGAACTATGTTATCATTGTTTGAATTGTTAAAATCAGGAAATATTTTTTGCAAATCTCAAGGTTATAATATTTTGAAGCAGAACAGATTATCTTAACTGCCATTTATCTTATAACTTTCCTAATAAAATCTTTAATTATAAAGCTTAATTATTAACTGACTCGAAAAACAACTTTTTAATATTTGAAGACAATCTAGAGTAAATTTAAAATAATTTTTCATGAGAGTTCTAAGCATAATTGTTCATACTGATTAATACAGTTGTTGAGTATATGAAATTAATTTAAAAGCACAAACACAATTGTAACTTTAAAAACAAACGTAGATTATCACAAATCTAAACGGCAATTACTTTTTAACTTTAGAAATGTTGCTACAGTTCAAAGGAGTGTTATTATTAATGATTAGAGAGTCAAAATTATAGCATTTATAACATACAAAAATAGCGCTATAAATAGCATTAATAAAGGAACAAAATAGCACTTAACAATAGCATTTATAAATTTTTTAAAACTACTTAAAAGTTTAAATATAATGTATTATTCTTCAAATTAAATTTTTTCTAAATATCTCTCTTAGTTTATTTTATAACTAAATTAAAATTTTTTTGAAAAGTAAGTTATTAGGAATTTTTGGTAGTATTGAATAAAAATTAAACATTGGGTAACAAAAACTAATCAGATTTAAATAACAATATTTCGATTTCGATGAAATAGCATTTATTAGCATTTATAGCTTTTATAGCATTAATCATTAAAAGTAGCAGTTAATAGCATCTATAAATGGAGCTAATATGACTCCAAACTATGTAATTCGTGGTCATATAATTATTATATGCTTATAATTTATGAAATAAAAAAATAGCAAATGCTATCTTTTTGACTCTCTAATAATGATTTTCATTATTTCATTAACAGTTTTGACACTTAAATTGACCGTTAAAATATTATATTTCTGGAATATATATCCAAAAATGTATCCCATTGTATTATTGATAGCTTACACAAAAACATATGGCAGAAAAATATACAGCGACTTTTGATAGAAAATTTTGAAATTTAAAATTTAAATTAATTTGTATTTTTTAATTATTGTTTCTTAATCGAAATAAAAATAGTTTTGGTTATCAGCCTCGATTTCCATTTTTAGACGTTTTTGATCTTTTTTTCGTACAGTTTAACCTATTTTTATTTATATGAATCTCTCCCTGGTAGTTATCTTTCAAACAAACCAATAAAGTAAATTTTTGTGTAGATAACAGAATAATATATAAAAATAATCCCACTTCTGCAGTGATAGTGTTCTCTACAAATTGTTTTGTTTTATTAATATGATTTTTTTTTATTTAACTCAATATTATAAGTTTGAAATTTATTAAAAAAGTTAATACGTCTTATAACACACAGTTAAAATAACTGTTAAAAATTATTCAAGGTAATTTAAGTATATTATTAATAAAAGTTTTATAATGTTTATAAATTTTTGCATTATTAAATAAAAACTAAGTGTTATTGCGCTAAATTTAGAAATATTATTTATATTATAAGTGGCAATGAGTTTATGCTAATTAAAATATGTCTAAAGTTTATATAATATGAGTGTACTAATGGAGGAAAATATAACACCTGTTTTTTACATTCTATGGTGTGGTAAACATAATTGGATTTAAACAGCAAATTATAAAAATAAAGGCTTAAACTCAAATTTTCTTAACATAAATATTTAATAAAGTAATTTTCTTCATAGTAAACTAATGTTTTATTAAAATATTAAATCACAATTTAATTTTGAGGCGCAACTCGATAAAAATAGAGCAATATATTATTAGATAATAAAATGTGTGTCATTAAAATAAATATGTGACATCACTTTTGTTGCATAGCTATAACTTTAAAAGTGTAGATAATTTAGTTTCAAAGAAAAGGTTAAACAATTAATAATAACTCAAAATATTTTGAATAAATGAATAAAACTAATTTTCCAAGTCCTAAATTTATTTTTGAATATAATTTAACACCCTTTATACCGTTCGGATACTTTTTCGCTTAAAAGGCTTTCCAACGTTTAGATTAACATAATATAATGTGCAGACAAATACGGATCGTCTAACTTAAGACCTGAGTGGAAATCTAAGCATGATATTTGATGTTATATACTGAAGACATATAATGGTTTGAAAATAAACACTAATATTATTCCTCTCTCTATTAAAATTTAGGAAATTTCAAAACGAAAATAATGGTTTAAATACAAAATAGGTGTACAGATTGCACAGATGTTAATCCTTTCCAAGTACAGTATAATATGTTAATCCAAGCTTTGCTAAGTCTTATGTGTGAAAAAGTATCCGAACGGTATAATAGAGCTAAGAGTTGTTTATAAAATAAACAAAACAGTTTTGTTGTAATCTACTAAAGAATAATCCTTTAATGTTTTTGCAATGAAAGAAGTTAAATTAATAAAAGTAAAATATGCTTATTATATAATCTATTTTACAAAAATTAATAAGTTTCGATCTTTTTATTAAAACTTATAAAAACAGTATATTATTTATCAAAATAAAATAAAGTTTTACAAAATTTATAGTTAAAATATATAGGATGTTTACTATTATTCTAGTTTAGACGTTGCACTATATTATAAGTGCGCTCACTGATTTTAATTCTATTGTTAACATTTTTGCGACTTTACTTTAAACAGCAAAGTTTTTATTAATGTTTGGCTAAACTTTTTTTGTGTTATAAAACTAAGCTAAAAATATTACTTCATTTAGTGTTTCTGATATTATGATTCAACTATTCTTTTATTTGTGGGCTCATAGTTAAGAGAAAGTTTCATTGTAATAAAACAGTCTGACCCCGATTATGTAAACTCGTCAGTGCATCTAAAATCTTTTGCCATAATCTAAATTTGCTATAAAGCGGACTAATTTTACAAATTTTACTGATTCTGTTCATTATAAAATTATTGCTTTAATCGAATTTTGCTATAATCCGAAATGCCATAATAGGGGTCAGACTGTCTTTGATTTTAGTTTGATTATTGTCGCAAACAACGCCAAAATATACAAATTTTTGCCTCAATTTTGAATATTTTTGACTTTTTTTACCATCAATGTTTTTTATGACCCGTTTACAGATTTAAGCTAATTTTTGCCTAATTTCACCTAAATAGTACCTATTAATATATGCTTTTAGCTGATACTGAAAATCATTTTTAAGAGGTAATGAGCAATAGATGCCACAATAATTTTTACATCATTTTTGTTTATTTTATCCTAATTTTTAACAAGATATAAGACCATTTTATTCTTAAAAACCCTCTTTTCACGGCCTAAAAAAACAGATTCCACTTAAATATAAACCTTATTTTGGCCTTCTTTGCCATTTATTGATAATTATAAAAGGTTTTTATCAAACAAGACACAATTTATGCTTATTTTAGCCTTTTTTGATTAATTTTACCGTATATTTCACAATTTTGTACCTATCTTTTAGCTATAATGTCAAGATTTTGAGCTTTTGTTGGTATACTTGAACCTTTTTTAGCTCACTTAGTAAAAGTCAGCTTTTGGATTTGACATGTCTGGATGTATGTAGACTTTTTTAGATCTCAAAAATCAGGCAAAAATGAACAAAATTGGGTCAAAATTCGGCCCAAACTTAGTCAATATGTCAAAATTGGCTTAAATAGGGGCAAATAAGGGCTTAAATTTGGTCAAAAATGACTACAAATTTGGCCAGTTTGGTCAAAACTGGCACAAAAGCTGTTTAAAAATGGTTAATATCAGGGCAAACATAAGTATATTTTGGTGTCACGCGTCTTACTAATTATACTAAAACACGTTATGACATGCGCCTAATTGTATCTATAACACAATTTTCATGTTATATCGTCGACATCTAAACTAAGAATGAATAATAATATTCTTAACACTCACTGAAGTACTATTTAAAACAATGTTTTAAAGCATATAAAAATTTTTATCGAAACAATAATAACTAAAAGTTTTGTTTGTTTTAAATAGAAATCAATAATGTTAGCCAACTATAGATTTTATATTCAAAGTGAGCGGATTACTAATGTTCATTCTTGTTTTTGTTTATTTTGACCTAAAAACCCCTTTATAAACATAAAAAAATCGGTTAAAATCTGTAAATTAACATATAAAATCATTAAAAATCCTCAAGTAGTATTTAAATTACTAATATATTATAAATAGTGCACTGACTTAATTTAACAAATCTATATATCTTAATTTGTCAGATAAATCAGATAAATAAATCTAGAAAATTTTTATTAAACTCACTGAGCCCTCAAATCGAAAATTTTCATATAAAAATCTACACGCATAGGTGAAATGTCAAGCTTAATAACTGAATTTTTCAAATTGAGTTAATTAAAATTTACAACAAAATCAATTAATGAAGATAAATATAAGTATTAAATTTTTATTTTTTAATATTTAGCTCAATTTCTTGAAATTTTGGATTCGACAATCGTCCGTCTGTCGATACGTTCTATTGTCTGCACGAGCTCGACCATTGAATTTAGCACGTATTTTATATTAGTTTTGGAAAACTTGAGTTGAAAAATTAATATATTCCTAAAATAACATATTTGCTTAGAAATTACTATAAAAAAGTGATCTCTCAATGGATGTGTCGTTATTATTTTAATTAATGTATGAATACAATCAACTTCACAAAATGTCAAATAAATTTAATACGGAATTCAAAGAACTTCGATCACTGGGAAGTGGAGGCTTTTCTACAGCTTTTGAAGCCATATCGATAAAAGATGATGAGAGGTATGCAATTAAAAAAATACCATTTACTGATGAAGAAAGAGAGAAAACTTTAAAGGAAATAAATTTTTTAAATGAACTGAAAAGTGATTTTGTTGTTTCATGCGTCGATTGGTGGATAGAGAATAACTATTATATTGGATCGTTTGAAGTAGAAAATTCACAGAATATTAGTTCTTATAATTTATTATATTCTCCATATAAACCATTATTATTACACATTCAAATGGAATTGTGTTCAATAACTTTAAACACTTTTATCGATCAAATGAATGTAACAAAACCTAATTTATTAACTAAAGAACAATATAGTAGTGTTTGTGATATATTTATACAGTTATTAGAATGCGTACAATATTTACATTCACTCGATCCACCAATTATTCATAGAGATCTTAAATCTGAAAATATTATGTTAATAACCAATGAAAATGGTTATAAAGTGAAACTAACAGACTTCGGATTGTCTACATATCACAATTATATCGAACAATCGCACACTAAATATATCGGCACACAATCATACAGAGCTCCAGAAGTTGATAGAAAACAATATGACACTAAAGCTGACATTTATAGCTTAGGAAAGATAATGGAAAATTTATTTCATTTCGATTTTGACAGGTATTGTAAACTATTTTTTAACTAAATAATCTACTAAAATATTTTAACTTTATAGTGATAGTAATGAAATAAGTTCAGAAATATATTCAAAATACGAAAATGCGAAACACATTTGTGTTAAATGTGTTTCATATTCAGCCAAACAAAGACCTGACTGTCAAAAGATTTTAAATGAAAGACATGCATGGTTTTATAAAAATTACAACCCAAATCAATTGTCTGAGTATTCTTCCGAGAAACGTAAAAATCAATTATTAAATATTATGTTTGAAAGATTTCCATATTTGAAGAAAATCCCAAGAAGTTTATTGTTTAATTGTAATAAACTGGCAATAATAGAAGAATCGGAAGAAAATGTGATTTTCTCAACAAAAAATAAAAATATTTATTCGTTGAGAGTTTCTGAAAGCATCGATAGTAATACACAACAACCGATTATTATTAATGAATTATTAAATAAAGAAATTCAAAGTATCGAATGTGGTTTGTGCCACGTTGTCTGCCTAACCGACGAAATGCTCGTTTATTCGTTTGGTGATAATACTTATGGTCAATTAGGTAATGGCAACAAATTGAGTAATAATAAGCCATCAATTATTGAAGAATTCTATGATAAACGAATAATTGATATTAAATGTGGTTCAAATCATTCATTAGCTTTGAGTGAAAATGGAAAAGTGTTTGCATGGGGTTCGGGTGGTTTCGGTCAGATTGGGAATGGTATGAACAGCCATGCAAATAAGCCTAAACAATTAATTTCATTCATTTCTGAAAAAATTATTTTAATATCGTGTGGATTTAATCATTGTTTAGCCTTGTCTGAAAGTGGAACACTTTATGGATGGGGTAGTAATGGATGCGGACAGTTAGGGATTGGAAATAATTGTGATCAAAACAAACCAATTATTGTAGAATTCGACGATATTATTAAAATTAAAAAGATTTGTTGCGGTTGTGACCATAGTTTAGTTCTTACCGATGATTATGATATCTACTCATTTGGCGGTAACTCATTTGGCCAGTTAGGGTCTGGCAATAATATTCATCAAAATAGACCGAAGTTAGTTCAAACAACAGTTAAATTCGCTGATATTGAAACCACTTTTTATCATATTTTATCAGTTGGATTGTCATCCGATAATATATACTATGTTTGGGGTGAATGTAATGATAAATCAATACAAAACCCAAAACCAACAAATTTTAATACATATTATGAAACATTTGTCTATTATTCGCTTAATTGTAAAGTATTTCCAACAACTCTCACAAATGAATCATTTATAAAATCAAATACTTTTAGGAATAAAATAAATGAATGGAGTATTTTCAAGCCTTTGAATCAAGAAATGATGTCAAATCTTAAATCATTTTGTGTCATTAGATTAAAGGAAATTAAGGCTATTTTAGTATCAAATGAAGACATTGTATATTCGTTTCGATTAAATGAAAGTATAGATAGAATAAAGGAAGAATCATTTATCATAAATGAATTGTCACATAAAAAGATTAAAAGCATTACATGTGGAATGGATCATGTGTTATATTTGACCAAAAATAACGAAATTTACTCTTATGGTGATAATAGAAATGGTGAATTGGGTAATGGATCACAAATTAATAATCTTAAGCCATCGATTATAAACAACTTGATCAATAGAACAATAATCGAAATCAGTTGCGGCGCATATCATTGTTTAGCGTTAAGTGAATCTGGAAAACTATACGTTTGGGGATATGGTTATTACGGGCAGATTGGAAACCGTTCCAATTTATGCCAATTATCTCCAATTGACATTAAATCTTTTTTGCGCACTAAAATTATTTCAATATCTTGCGGTGCATATCATTGTCTCGTCTTAACGTCAAGTAATGAAATATACGGATGGGGACATAATAAATACGGACAGTTAGGTATTGGAAACAACGTAAATCAGAACAAACCAATTTTGATTGAAAATCCGGATAAATTTATTATAAAGAAAGTTAGTTGTGGTCGATATCACAGTTTATTGTTAACGTATGATTTCAAAATCTATTCGTTTGGTAGTAATAGAAGTTGTCAATTAGGCATTGATAATGCTATCAATCAAAACAAAATGATAAGAATTGGTACCAAAATTAAATTTTCTGATATCCATACGAATTGGTGGAACAATTTTAGCGCCGCTTTGTCTCAAACTGGAAAATATTACATTTGGGGAAAATGTGGCGAGGATTTGATTACACAACCAGAAGAAACAGAATTCACTTCTTTTGATGGGATTATGGCTAAATTTTCAAGATCTGGTCGAATTACCGAACATATGACAATTAATTGCTTTTAATGTGTTATTCGTTTAAAATTAAGAAAAAAGGTATTTCCCGTGAGTGGGAGCGCTAAGAGTATATAAAAAATGTTTCCCCACTCAATTTTATTTATAAAATGATGTCTCAACCTATCGTTGAAGTTTCACGAAAAGCGTAATAACATCAGCAATGACAAAATTCAAACTTAGTAATTGTGTATTTAAATTATGTATTGAAATATTTATTAGATATTTAAGTTCTTTCTAATTTATTTGTAACAAAAAAAAGTTTTGATTTAGTAAGATAAATGCGATCAATAATGCAATTGTCTGTTAGGAAAAATTAGAGAAATTAATTTGTTATTTAAAAAGCTTTACATTAAATTGTTTCTAAACTATTTTAAAATAATTTATAATTACTTTATAGAATTTGAAATAATTAATAATGAATAATTTCCAGCAATAAAATCCAATTTTATTTTCGAAACTTTTTCGATAAAACATAATAAATAGAAAATAATATTTTATTTTAAATAAATCAAATTTTTTATATCTTAAGTTTAAAATTAGTCTAAATTTACAGTATTCTTAACGAAATGAGAAATTAAATTTTTTTCAATTATTTTTTCAGATTGCATATTTATTGTGAAGGTACAATAAATTTTAAATTTTACCTTTAATTTATTAATCTTCAACTTAGATTTTACGCATAAAATGTACAGACTATTTAGTAAATTATATGATCGATAAGATTCTAAATTTAGGGAAGACGACGAAATAATAATAATATTACAACTGGTAGAAGATAATAAAGCAGCCGTTGAGAAAACTAGTTTCAGGTATAAATGCATTTTAGCAAATATAGTAATAAATTAACAGAAACATGCTGAGGGACCAAAAAGGAAATACACCCAGAATATGAATGTGGACCAAAAACTACTGTTAAAGCAACTGATTTCTTTATCAAAAATGTCTAATTGTCTGCATTATGAGAGAATTAGCTTATTATTTATTCTTGATAGGTTGCATTTTAGGCTTGAAAATTTTTTTCTTTTAACTCCTATTAGATTTATCTTGAGGTAATTACAAAGTAGTATGAAATAAAACATATGCCAAACTTGCATACAGTATTAAAATTGTATGGGATCCAAGCCAAAGGATGGGAAATGCAAAAGGCACACTCCATGGTAATACAAAGCAAATAACTTGTGAAACTGTGCAATAAGGGATTATAATTATTAATTATTAATAATTTATAATCATTAATTATGGTTATTCTGTAATAAAAACTTGTAATTTTGGTGGGCTATAAAATTCAGTCGAAGAGATTACGAAATTAAATTGCCAAAATTAAATTCCAAATTTAATAAGAGAATTATCCCCATCTAATGATTTGATTGAGAATTTTTTATGGCATATTGAAAAATGCCATTATATGACTGCTTTTCCCGTGTGTCTGTGTGTCCGCCCCCTTTTCCTTTTTAGGGTTCAAATTAGTTACAAAAACTCAGAACAATATGCCATCTTATGTGTGTTCCACTCTTGTTTTACTTATTGAATAATTTTCTAAGCTTTATTGTATTTTACAAAATTTCAAAAGTCAAACCGAGAGCGTCCCGGAATTAAAAAGCGTTTTAAATAAAATATGTTATATCTCCTATATTGGATTAAAAATTGATTCGAAAATTTAAACAGTCTTCATGAAAGTTGGCATAGCATAAACAGCAATACAACTTAAAGATTAGATTATTATCTAAAAAATTTTATTTGCTTAATAGACATTTTATTCAAAAAATTCGTATGCATTCCTCAAACACTTGATAAACTGAAAACAGATTTTGATATCGGATAATTGCCTTGACTTTAGATAACTTGCATAAATGTAAAGTATAAATTAAATTTAAACTAAACCAATTTTAGTTACTCAAATAAAATGTTTAATAAACCCTTTTCAGTAGAAAAAAATCTTTCATTTGATTCGACTTTAAGCCAATTAATTATTGAAGTTCGTGATCATTTTTGAGCGAACGTTATACAACTAATCCGACAAATTACGATCCAATCGATATCGAAAAAGTGAAAACTCATGAGTACACGATAAAACGATTTCTTGTGTCAAAGATTTAGCATTGAATCAATTGGATGAAACAATGAAGTTGAGAAAATCGTTTGGCGTAAATCAATTCGATTACAGTGATATGGTTGTGGAATTTTTTCAAATTGGTTCAGCTTTTATTTACAATAAAGACAATGGTGAGCGACCTGTTCTATATGCCAGAGTTAAAACATATCAAAAAGTAACTCAACTCGACAACTATGCAAAGGTTAGTCTTAGTATTAGCCAGTAT
Source organism: Phthiracarus laevigatus (assembly GCA_034700185.1). Classification (NCBI taxonomy): domain Eukaryota; kingdom Metazoa; phylum Arthropoda; class Arachnida; order Sarcoptiformes; family Phthiracaridae; genus Phthiracarus; species Phthiracarus laevigatus. The sequence goes on along the minus strand of JAQIXJ010002051.1, from coordinate 6,109 downwards.
TTCGCAGCATATCGTAATTTCAAAATAGTGTAGAGTTTTATGCTAAATGTGTAGCATTCGCATATAAAATGGATTAAAAACCTCGAAATTCGATGCAATGAATCTGTATTAAGAGAGTATTCAGTGAACCCATTGTATTAAATTAGTATATGGACAAAATGGGGTATAAATTTCTCAAATTCTGAAAGTGAATTATGGATAAATTATTTTTATGTAATCACTAACCTCTTGAAAATCGTTTTATCGCATTTTTATTCAACTGACTAATACGTTAACAATTTTATATTATATTTTATTTCTATTCTTATATAAAGTTATGGTTTTGATGATAAATAAATTGGATGAAATGGCTGGTGAGAAAGGATTTGTATTATTTTTCGATGCAAGCAATGCTGGACTTAAAAACCCTGACTTAAGATTGGCTCATTTTATGGTTTATACTGTAAAATATTACTTTCCAGAATCATTAAAATGCGTATTATTACATAATTTCCCATATATTTTGGGCAAAGCTATATATTTTTGTAAACACCTGATGGGCGCAAAATATTCAAATGTTTTTCAAGTTATAAACAAAAAAGAAGAGATATTTAACTTCATTGACAGCGATAAAATGACAAAATATTTGGGCTGAAAAAGTGAAAAAGATTTTACTTAACCGCCACCAAATTGTACATTTAGTGTAGAAGAATTATCGGTAAAATACTCGATTGATGGTTTCGAGGAGAGATCGAAACCTAATAGCCTTTTTTGATTAAAATTTGCCATAAATAAAGTATTAAACATTATTGAATTTTATATATACTTGAATTTTTTTTTGTATGCGAACATCATTACGCATTTTCAACAATTTCCTCAAACTATTTCCAAAAGCCTTGTAAGTTATGAAAGACTATTAGTAGTAAACGAGTTATCAATGTTCGATAAGAATTAATTTACTCATAAATGAAATGTTAAAAAAATTGTTATAGGAGATAAATGAGTAGGAGTGGGGTCCCTATAGACCAGAGATCGCAGAGGCAAGAGTTTATTACGTAACAGATACAGCAGAAAATGAATATGAATGAGCTTAACGCAGTCGCGGAGCCAATAAAACAGTGCGAGAATGTAGAAAATAACGCACTCAGTGGCGGAAAAACTCTTACCTCTGCGATCACTGCTATAGACCACTACTAAAAGAGTTGCACTGTTACGCTGTTATGCAAGCTATCACAATGTAAAGTGATGTGTATGACCTTGAGCCAAGCGCTGATGTGTGAGCCAAACACTGTTGTGCGAAGTGTATGTGTAATGTAAAGAACATTTTTCACAACCAGAAACTTCATTCCTTTTTCTACTAATAAAATCTCATTTGACTTCTTTTCCTAAGTCTTTTCGTACTCTAACACCACCACTACCACAAACACAACTACCACCACCAGTTCCTCCTTTTTTCAGTTTTCTCCATCCGTGTTCTCTCCCTATGTGTTTTCTTCCAACGTTTTCTCTTCCTAACATTATTATGCGATGTGTGAATGACCTTGAGCGTTTTACTTTTACGCGGAGCGTATGAGAGTTGCACTGTTGTGTTGTGTGAATAACCTTGAGCGTTGTTGTTACTCTGGACGTGATTGATCTTGAGCCCATCCTACACCTCCTCCATCATTCCTTCTCTTCATTCTTGGTCAACTCCCTCCTTTTTCGTTCTCTCCGAGTTTTCTTCATCGGTTTTCACTTTCTCTTCCACCCCCGCCACCACAATCTTTTCCTCAACTTCTTCATCCGTTTTCTCTTCCTTCATGTTTTCTTTACTATGTATTTTCTTAATCTTCCAAAACAACCATTTCCAATTTCTCCTTTTCCGTTTTTTCCCTCTGTGTGATCATCCTACTCTATCTTTCCACAATTTTCTCTTCATCTGGTATCCTCCGTTTTCTATTTCACTATCTTCTCTTCCGCCTTTGTTCATATTCCACCAACACCACATAAATCTAAAAATTTTCTTCCTCTCGACCACCTCGAACAATTCTCTCATAATCGTTTATACTCATATACTTTCTTTAAAATCATCTTCTTCAAAAGTCACGACTGATAAAAGTGAACTCGATAATTTGACTATGTGTTTATGTTTAAAAATGTTTATTTACAAAATTAGGAAGAAACAAATGCTAACATTCTTTATCCACATTTTTCATGAGCATCAAAAGTCTTATTCTTTAGAAATGTTTATCTTTTATGACATACTGTAAACAAAATACATTAATTTTTGCATTTCAATTTATTTAGGGTTTCATTTAAATGACGTGATGAGAAGACATAAAATATCTCACTCATTGTTTTAAAAATAACTTTTAACTAATTTATGGAACCGGTATTATTAGGCTCATCTTCGCCAGTTAAATCTAGACCTGACACATCTCTAAAGTTTTAATGTTTGTAAAAAAATTTCGTAATTGTCTTTAATTTAATTGAAGATTGTTTAACTCAGTAGCGCTTGTTAAACCATATAATTTTCCAATAGTATAGTCACTAAATAACTCATTTTCTTCATGCTCAGTAACTTCAATTGTTTTATCATCATTTTGTTCAGATTCTTCAAATGATTCATTATCAGACTCATAAGTCTCGTTATCAGATTGTTCAAAATCGTTAGATTCGGAATCTGAAACATTTTCTGAAAGTTCATTTTCATGAACATTGTTTATATGCCTGTAAAAACTATCTGCTCGAGCAAAGTAATTACTGTAAAAACGAGAAAGCATTTTTAAATTATTTATTCTATACTATGAAATCAATTCAAATAAACTCGGTGATTAATTTCCTTTACGGTATAGACGTAGCTTTGCTATATAATGCTATTTAATGTGTGGTGATTATGGTGGTGGTAGTTCTAATTTAGTCGAGGTTGTGGTGGTTGTGATACTTAATCACATCGATATTATAAGAACTGATTTACATAGAAGATTATAAATAATTTTATAATGCATTGTAGTTTTTGAAACAAATACTTTGTCCGAGCAAACAGTTTAAACAAGCATATAAACACTGTTCATAAAAATGATTTTTCTAAAAATATTAAATATGTTTCAGAATCCGAATCTAAAGATTTGGAAGCATTTGATAACGAGACAAGGGTGCAACGCTCAAGATCATTCACACAACACAACAGTGCAGCGCTTTTACGCCCCGCGCAACAGTGCAAAGCTAAAGGTAATTCACACATGGCATAACAATATGATAGTTTACACATGTAGTATATTAGTACGCTTTCACGCGTCGTATAAAAATGCAGCGCTCATACACCAAGCGTAGCAGTGCAACGCTTAGGCTCATTCACAGATCACACATCATTGCTGCGCTCACTCCGTATAACAGTACAACGCTCACAAACACTGCGATGCTTTAACTGCTGTAGGCTTAATGTCAAACTCATCGCGTAACATTGTGATAGTTTTGGTAAACACTCCATAACACGTCGCGAAACGCTGCAACTCTTACAGTAGTGGTCTATAGGGACCTATCAACTACTTAAATCTGACAACAATGCTATTTAATCGACAACAACATTTTTAGAAATTGATAGTTAATCTAAATAAAATTAGACTTTTTAGTATTGTAGGAGAACGTGACAGATAGAAGGTAATTAATAAATTGCTTAAGATATAACTAGTTAGAAACCCATTTTGATGGAAATACCATTTTAATGCCCGTATAATGATTTATAATATTAATACTTTTGCTAAATATTGTTTTATTGTTGCTTTTAACACTTATCTACTGCGTTAAGCAAAAATAGTAATTTTAATTGTACGAAGGAATTTAATTTTTGTTCCGACTGTTTTTATTAAAGAAGAATAACAATTGACATCATCAAGATTTTGAGACATATTTTCAAGAGATTTCAGCTCGTGCTACACATGGATTATTAATATTTTTATAAATCGTGAATGTATAGATTTTCCTTAAGAGGGTTCCCACCAAATCGAGTGTCCCCTCATTTAAATCCATTTTTTAAGATGAAATGAATGATATAGATGTCGAAAGATAATTAGTAGATAAATATTTGTACATCTCATGGTTTTGCACCTTTACATACACCATGAGAGGCGAAGGCTCACCTTAATCCCAGCTAAAGCTCACCTTTATCTCACCTTAAGCTCGCCTTAAGATCATTTTAAGCTCACCCTTAGCTCACCCAAAGATCACCTAAAGCTCAAGTAATAATTCTAAAAGGTACAGGAAATAGAATTTTTAAAACGCGATTTTGTTTATTAAAATTGAATTATGTAAAAAAATTATTATTGAAAATTGTAGATCATATAACCCTTAATATGAGGGGTTAATTAATTTTAGTTTGTATGTTTAGTAGACGTGATAAATAAAATTATTAAAATTTACTCTAAATTTACAATATAAAAAAAAGATATAACGGGTTAATGTGAAGTTACGATTGAGATTTTGTCTATACAGTTAATAATTAGAAAGTTAAAGGAATTGTGTCTTTAAAAAGATATTGCGTCAGAATTGTCTCGAAACATAATAAATTACAGACTTTATAAAACTTCTAAAACTATAATCTATTTATCATTTTAATTTGGAAATAAAAAAGACAAATTAATAAATTATACTATCTATTAGATTTTTAAAAGTAAGCTATTGGATTCGAAATGTTTAAAGTTTTTTAATTTTTTAAATTTTTTTAATTTAATTACTAATTTTTACTTATTTATGTTAATAAAGTATTTATAGTAAGAGAAAAGGCTTTTAAACTTTTTATCTGACTCTAAACAGCTATATAGATTTTACAATTTCCGTCTGTCTGAGTGTACGGCCGCCCTGATATGTTAATTAAGGGACTTTTACCGATTTCTTATGTTAATAAAGCAATTTTCTGGTCAAAATTGGGTAAAATAGGGCTGTTAATGGCCAAAAATGGGTTGAAATCAGGTAAAAATAAGGGAAAAATGACTAAAATTAGGCCAAAATTTGGAACGGGAGCTCACGTTTTTATGTCAAAACAGTCTAATTTAAGTCAAAAATCGTCAAAATTAATTCAAAATTAGCCAATGTCCTTAAGTAGATATTCCTTTTTAATAGTAAAATTATGGGCAAACATAGCTAAAATATTGTAAAATAGCCAAAAATCTAAACATGAAATTCCGTTTTAAATGTAACATTATAAGCTTTAGTTAAAATAGTGTAAATATAGACAAATTTCTTGGTGGAATCTTCCGAAATTTAAAAAAAAACGTTAACTTTTTAAAAAATTATATAAAATAATGGAAGCGAGCGAACGAAGACCATAAAATTACTGAATCTAAATTTACAATGTCAGATATTATGACAGTATGGATCTTGTTTTATAGTTTCAATTACTTGTATTGCATTTTATTCAATTTTTTTTAAAAATACATTGTTGTGAAAAAAACGTTTGACTTTTATTCTTGAACTTTAATAATTTTTTTAAAAATTTTTAATGTTAAACAACAATATTATTAGTTATTTTGGTGTAAATTCAGTGCGATTATTTTTTAACTTACTATAAATTTAATCACATATATACTCACTTTGCTAAAATATTTGGAGCAAAATGAACACTTTATAATGTTCGTTTCAGTTTGATTTAAAATTATTCAATTTTTATTCGATGTGCAACGAAAAGGAGTATTGGATATTATTGGAGTATATAATTTTAAGTTTAAATGCTTTTGATGCTTAATCAATCAAAGAAAAAAGTTTAAGTTTTCAAATTTTAAGTTTGTTTTTACAAAAAAATCTAAATAATTAATCAAAATACTGTTATAGCAAATGATTATAATTTTACTATTAATCAAACCCGTTGGTTATTTCGGTAATAACTCACCAATATTTCAAATAGTCACGATGGCAACTAAATATTTATATAAAAATTAAAACACATTATATAGAATAGTTTAAACACAGATATAAATACAGATCTATTATTATTACTGTATATAATTTTTTTAATCATATTTGATTTGTTTAAAATTACAATTCTAAGTTTGACATTATATTAAAACTAATTTTGAGGCTATTTTTATTCAAAATAGAGATTATTTGTTATTTTTGTAGTTGTAATAAGATTGTCAAAAGATAATTCAGTAAAATG